>ONZH01017810.1:0-251191 GCA_900303285.1 Rhinella marina
AAAGGTCTCACTCTTGGGCCTCCACAAATATTAAACAGTCTCACCTTCTGGGCCTCCACATAATTTAAGACGGTCTCACCTTCTTGGGCCCTTCCACCAAAATCTTTAAGAGGTCTCACCTCTTGCGGCCTCCACATAAATTGTTTAAGAGGTCTCACTCTTGGCCTGCGCAAAATGGTTTTAAGAGGATCTCCACCTCTTGGGCCTCCACATAATTTTTTAGAGAAGGGTGTCAACTCTTGGGCCTCCACATAATTTTTAAGAGGTCTCACCTCTTGGGCCTCCACAGTAATTTTTATAGGAGGTGTCACCTCTTGGGCCGCCACCAACATTTTTCCATGAGCCTCCTGGCCAGCCCACGGCCTCTTTCCTGCCTTTTGCGGTCCTACGCATCCCTCAACATCCCCACTGCTTTACCTGCTAGACATGACACTGGGCCAGGTCGGGTCACTGACATCTCAAGCGCCAACAATTTGGGCATTTTAAGGCTTCTGCATGTGTTTGAGTTGTTTTTACATTTTAAAGAAGACATGTCTGACCACATCTCACACACACACACAATGACAATTAGGGGTGGGGTCTATTTGCTTTCCCCCTTGCCTATGCCATCTGTGGTTGTCATAGGCAACGTGATTTAAGGGGTGCAGAATTTCATCGTTTTTTTGTCTAGTTTGGCTTGGGGTCCATGGCAATGTAGAGGAAAGAAGGTTTCCTTGTATGGTCTCACTTTACAGAGAGGTTAGATTGTGTTTGGAGTGTATTGTTGAGAGGCTGTGATAGTGGCGTAATAGTGCGACTTGGGCGCGTTATATGCACCCAGACATGCTTCCCCTGCTGTCCCAGTTGCATTCCAGCAGTGTTGGCATCCTTTTCTGAGGTTCCAGGGTGGACTTGGTGACCTCCAAGTGGTCGAATTGAGATTTCCAAGTGGCGAGCATTTTTTCCCCATAGACTTTAATGGGATTCGATATTCGGTCGAATAGTCGAATTTCGCGGTCTATTCGAATCGAATTTCGAACTTTCGAATATTTCACTACTCGCTCATCTCTAATTACTAACAAGTGCACTCTGGCAAAGAATTATTAGTTGGGACTTTGGGAGCACTATTACTGTAAGGGGGCCCCTTGGCACAGTATCAGCATAGCACAGTTATTTCAGGGGGACGTTATGCTTACACTATTACTGTCAGGGGCACTATTTGCTGAGCGCAGTTATTTTAGGACACTGTGTGATAATAATTATTGAAGGGCACTATCTGTGTGTTACTAGTGGCACAGTACTGGGGGTGGTAGGATGATTTGTCCAGAAGACGGGAGGATGATGGAAAACTAGTAAACTAAGATTTTTTTCTGTGAAACTGCAGAGATGAGAAATGGCTGAAAAATTGCGTCTGTTCTGAAAGGAGAGGATGAGGAAAGAGAACATCTACATCAGAGGAGACGTCACTGGATGTAAGAGGTATGGGGCGCTGTATTAGGCTACATTCACACGAATGTTGTGTTTTGCGGTCTGCAAATTGATGATATTCCGTATGACATACGTTTTTTTTTGCGGATCCACTGTAACAATGCCTATCCTTGTCCCCAAAACGGACAAAAGTAGGACATGCTCTATTTTTTTTGCGGGGCTACGGAACGGACATACGGATACGGATAACACACGTGTACTGTCCGAATTTTTTTGCTGACTATTGAAGTGAATGGGTCCGCATCTGAGCTGCAAAATATGCGGATCGGAGGCCGCAAAAGCAACTGTCGTGTTAATGTAGCCTTACCCTGTATGTTCTGTAGTGATATACGTAATGTTAGGAGGGAAAGGGTTAGGGTGAGAATTTGGCATGGGGGGTTCAATTTTTGGCTTGGCCGGCAGAAAAGCTAGGTGCACCAGCGCTGAGGGAAGAGGGGCCCAAGCTGAACTCTTGCACCAGGGCCCATGAGCCTTTAGCTACGCCCTGTACACAGAGATCAGGTATACTGGGAATATTTATACCTGTTCTGTGTTCTTGACCCATACCTGGTTTGGGCTCACAATAACTGATGGAAATCACTGACTAAATAACTGAATTGTCAACTTGGCCTAAGTCTGATAACCGAAAGTAAAACCAGACTTGGATCAGATGCCAGCCAGAGCAAGGCCAGAAAAGAACTTTACAGAGCAAGGCAAGAAAGCTTGTCAGATGTAAAAGAGGAGGTGTAGAGAGAAGTTCTTTGGAGAATTGCTCTCTTAAAAGGACCATTGAATCTCCATTGTCACATGGCGAGGAGTTTAAAGTCTTCAGAGTGAGTACCAGCTACAACTACTATTCTTGTTACTATCAATCCTATCCTCTCCTCTGCTCTCTTGGGCTCACTGCACATTATCCTTGTACTTTGAGATTGCTGTGTGCATTATCTCTATAGTGTGCCTTCACGGTGCGCATTACTGTATATCTATCCTGTACCATCACTTTGTGTATTATGTCTGTAAATAGGGAAAGGTACACATAGCACAGACTGCAGACCAAAGTAATGCGATTTTCATCTTCTAAATTAATTTGCTGTTAAAGGCAGCCATGTGCAAGTGTGGCCACATATGAAATGATGCTGTAGGGGCCATGGTTACTTGTTATGCTCCTCACTTTACCTTCCGAATAATGCTATATTTATGTTGGTGAGTTTGGAGAGTTAAAGCCCTGACCATTGCACACCCCAAACCAAATCCTCAACACAAGCCCCTTCCATTTTCAGGCCTGGTCAAGTCAAATTTGCCACAATTTCTCTGTAAATGTTGGAGAGTACCAGAACATTTGGGACCGTAATATGTCTCATACAATGAACAGATAACTGTGTTATATAAAATCTAAATGACAGTGCCTGGATACTGCTATCAAGCACCACAATAATCTCAATAATATGAAATAAGTTTTTGACAAGATCCAACAAAAGAGTGGTGTCCACAAAGAGGGCTTTGAGTGCTGCCTCTGGAACCTGTGGCATAGGTTCGCCAGTGGCCACCACTGCCGTAGGACAACTGTCCCTTTTGCCCCTGTTACCATCTGGTTTGGTGCACCATAAAGAGAATTAAGAACTAAATATCACAAGTTGTCCTCGGGTGATTTCTTTACAGAAAATTTCTACCCAAAAAGCAAAGTGGTAACACACTAGAAAATTAGAAGTTAGTCCAGCAAAGTATGTAACTTATGTTCCCCTTGCTTTCAGGATATTGGCATCCTCCTGCTTTGTTGTGGAAGCCATTTTGGTCAAAAGGATAACAGAAAGTGCAACCAGAATTATCTACTCAGTGTTTGGTGATGACCATCTACCATTTTGAAAGCACATCTAATGGAAGCTTGCTCAATATGCCTTCTCTTCTTGTAGTCACTTTTACAAAAATGGCTGCCGCAACAAAGAAGGCTAATGCCAATATGTCTGTACGTAAATCAAGCGTAGTTACTAAAGTTTCGCCATTGCCCCACTTTGGTCATTTTTTTTGTTATGGGTGGAAATTCTCTTTCATTTTCCAACGTGCTCTGGATAAATGTGATTGGTTCTGCTTCTTTCTTTCTGTGCACCATTTTCTATGCATGAGGCCTTATGGGCCAACATGTGGTTGTGCATTGGTCTGTGTAATCCAAGCCTTTTAAGAACAGTTCGAACGCCGCACTAATCCTATTTTTCTAAGCGATGTAAAAGGCACCTGAACAATTGTTTTGATTTTTTTTGCCTTGGAGAATAACTCAGAGTAATCCTCCTTAATGGAGAAGGCTAATAAGTGTGGATTATAGGCAGACATTTTTAAATATACACTAAGCAGAATACTGACTGAAGCTGAAATGCATTTGCTCTTTAACCATGAAAATCTTACTTTTCTATATGAACATCCTTCCCTGGTCAGCGATGGTAGGGTTCACATGCAACAAATTTGTGGCAGACATTTCTGTGACTAAAAATCTGCTCCATACAGATCTCTGCAGCATGTACCTGAATTTTCACACACTCCATCCAGGTTTTTCTATTTCTGTAACAATCCTGCCAAGTGAACTTACCCTTATGAGGTCATTACCTGTAACTGGTGGGGTGGCTTATTTATCATTTGTGATTGGCTAAAACCTGCATGGGCATTCTCAGTGGCATAACTACAACTAACTGGGCCCCACAGCAAATTTTTGAATGGGGCCCCCTTCCCCGCAACCCCGAACTCACATGCAACCCTCACTCTTGTGGCTAGTCAAGATTGAGCTCTCCCAGACAAGGCCTGACAGCCGCTCCATCCGGTTTCCTATAGTGTCACTGTATATACTGTCATTGTATAATACTGTTGAGGGGGCCCTGACAATAAAATCTTTTAGTCTCCCTCCTGAGGGGGCCCCTTGTGGGTCTGGGCCCCAAAGCAGCTGCTTCCCCTGCTTCCCCTATTGCTACGCCCCTGGGCATTCTCTCTTCCTGTAACCGTAACTGCAAGAATTAAAGGGTCACAGTAGTCACAGTGTCCTAATAATGTGCTTTTAATTAAGCAGAACAGAGTCTATGGTCATAGCTAGATAGACGACCTGTACAACCCCCCAGGTTTATATTTTGGGTAATAAAATGATGACCAATTTTTTTTAAATAAACCTTTTAGTGAAGCAGAGAAACTGCCGCTACAGGTATGGTGTTGCCTCTACCGGGACAATATTACAATCATTTCCTCTTTTTAATGATGCAAAGTATTTGGAAGCTGCTGTGATGGTGGCGTGAGATCAGCATGACCCGTTCATTTATCTGAACCCATTTCAATCATATGAGATGCCACCATCAGGACACAGCTCCTGCTTCTTATCTGTGCAGTGTTCTCCTGTAAATGGCCTCCTGATATTTGTGTTATGTCATACTTCTAGATCCGTGGGTAATGAAGCTTTCTGAGGCCCACACAAGAGGACACTACAAGCTACATCTCTGATAAGGGAGTAATCCAAAAGGAGGTGTTAGACATGGTTTTCCAGCACGTGGAAAGAGATTAACACAATGTTAAGCAGGCTATGAGCGGGGCTCGTGTAAGACAAAGAGCTGTGATGACAGAACGATTCACACACCAGTATAATTAAAGGAGGTTTCATCGACAAGCTTTCAGGCAGCTTCTCTGAAAGGCGACTCTTTTTGAACAGCATTTTTACATTGTATTTTTCCAAACCAGGATTGGACTTACATTAAAGTTAATCATGATCCCCTCCTGAATGTGTTTTTGCAAAAATATGATTGAAGGGCATCTGTCAGCAGATTTGTACCTATGACACTGGCTGACCTGTTACATGTGTGCTTGGCAGCTGAAGGCATCCATGTTGGTCCCATGTTCATATGTGCCTGCAATAATGTTTTAGTTTGTACAAATGAGCGTCTAGGAACAACGGGGGCTTTGTCATTACACCTAGAGGCTCTGCTCTCTCTGCAAATGCCGCGTCCTCTGCACTTTGATTGACAGGAAAAAGTGTTGTGAAGTTTACAATGTCTGGCCTTGGCAAAGGGCAGAGACCAACACAGACGCCTTCAGCCGCCAAGCGCACATGCGACAGGTCGCCCAGTTTCACAGGTACAAATCTGCTGACAGTTGCCCTGTAAAGGGAACCTGGCAGATAGATATTTCTCCCAAACCACACGATCATTCTGTTCCTCATGTCCCCCCAGCGTCTAAACTTCCTTGACTCCTAACCATTCAATGCTGATCAAAGTGGATCTTTGGTGAAACGAGGCATTGATAGACAAAAATGATCGGATACTCCTGACGGTTTGGGGTAAATTTTCTGCTGACAGGTCTCTATAATACTGCCCCATATCCCTTCTCTGCCCCAGATTTAGTAGCATCTCTGCCTTGAATTAAGGACCTATTGGTCACTGAACATTTGCTGTCCAGGCAACAATCTCAACAACTAGTAGCCCCAATGAAAAGACTGTACATACATTATTTAACCAGTCTGTCCTAAGTAATTCTGCTATTTAGATCACAGCATGCCTTCCTGCAATATAGGTGTCAATAGGGTGGTGCTCAAGTAATAGGGCCCCAAAATCAGCATTTCTGGAAATGTTGTGGGTGATCCTGAGCAGGTCATGTGAGGGTTTAAATGTTGTGAGATATGGGAGTGCAAACAATCAGAGGTAAGAATAAGCAACATGGAAGAAGCAGGGGCGTAGCTATAGGGGGTGCAGAGGTAGCAGTCGCTACCGGGCCCAGGAGCCTGAGGGGGCCCAAAGACCTTTGTGCTGCATAAGCAGACACCAGTATTATAGAAAGCGAATGCTGGTTAAGTAACACCTCTGGCGGGAGGGAAGGGGTTGGGTCAAAAATTTGGCATGGCAGGTGGTGTGGGGGGTGCCGTTTCAATTTTTGCCTCAGGCAGCACGTAAGGCAATATGCACCCCTGCCCACTGGCCACAAAGCACTGAAGAAAGGGGGGCCCAAGCTGAACTCTTGCACCAGGGCCCATGAGCCTTTAGCTATGCCGCTGGGAAGAAGTCAAGAAGTCTTACTAAGAAGATTGAAAATCTACATGGAGGCAGTTTTCCTACTTTTGCAGAACAATATTTTGGCCTTACATCTACTAGTCCCCACTGTGAGGTCTACTGTTAGATTGTGATCTACTATTTTCCGGGCAGTGTGATGAATTATACAATTTTGCAAAAATCAATGACAGATGGAGGGGAGGATCAGTCCTGGCATATTCTGTTAAGGCCCCATTAACATTACGGTATTTTTGGTCTGTATCCGATCTGCATTTTAGCAGATTGTACACAGATTGTACTTCATTTCTATGTGTCCACAAGGATGCACCTAGCCTTTCTCCTGTTTGTGGTCAAAATTGAAATGGCGCCCAACCCCTCCAGCCCTACTGTTTAAGGCATACTGTGATACAGTTGAATATAGGGAGATATTTCCAAAGCCCTGCCATTGCCCCTACTTGTCTCTAGGTCTTGCCACCCACCTGAGACAATCGCCTCACCTGGCCTTATTGGTAGTGCACCCCTGTGTGTCCACAAAAAAAAAAAAAAAAAGATGGACAGGGTACCATGTGCTGTCTACATCCTTATGTCCATTCTGCAAAAAACATAGAACATGTTTTATTCTTGTCCGTTTTGCAGATAAGAATAGACATTGCCTGGAGAAGGGCACATACTAGCTCCTCTTCCATAACATACAAAGAGAACCAAATTAAAATCCTAATGTTTTGGTATCACATACCGGACCTCTGTTGGAGATGCTCCCTTCTGCAGGCCTCTCTCTTCCACATTTTTTGGTCATGTCCAGCTTTAACATCGTTTTAGAGAAAAGTGAGACATGTAATAAAGGTCATATTGGATGTCTCACTTCCCAACGACCCATCCATCCTCCTACTAAATGTAGTCCTGCCCACACTAAGGGGTTGTGGTGCCAGGCTGCTCCTCCATATATTAACTGCTGCAAAATGTTTAATTGCCTTGTTTTGGAAACGTGTCCTCCCCACCTACTACCTCTGATCTTGGCTCTAGAATACGGAAGATCAGGACTTTAGAATTCTCAGTTGCCCTTCAACGCAACACAGTAGCCAAGTTCGCGAAATGCTGGCTACCTTGGGACACTAGAGAACAAACATAGACACTTTGTTTAGGTTTAAAACCTTTTATTGTTCATTCACAACATGCTTTATAATTAGTTCAAAGGTCTGATTTGTATGATCATCTGTAACATCTATGTCATATGCATATTGTTTGTCAAAAAATAAAAATCAATAAATTATAAATGGGAAAAAATGCAAAAAAAACCCCAGATGCACCATGGACGTCACACGGACATCATCTTTGATTGCAGATCCACCTTTTGCAGACCGCAAAATACATACAGTCATGTGAATGCACCCTAGGGCAAAGGAAGTGGCAGCAGGTGCGTAGCATGGAAGGTGGCAGCAGGTGCGTAGTTGGTGGAACATGTGCCTCGGTACAGCGTGCCAGGGCGAGGAGCCAACAAGCCACTCTGCCTTAGCCACAGTAGTTAGATGCAGGGCTAGGGCAGCAAATTTTGAATCCTTGCCTGGGTCAAGGAATGCTAGCTAGCTTTGGGTTGCAAACTACTATAGATTGATTTGCAGCGGCTGTCAGTGAAGTGATCCCTGGATGATGCATGAAGGTATGTTATATGCAAAATTCACATGTGTGTGTTCCAGCTGCGGTACGTGTATCTCATTATATCATCTGTAATGTTGTGTATATTCCAGTGTGCATCGACGTTTTAGTTTTCGTTCCTTCACCCAATGTGAATACGTACAATATCTTGCTTTCCTTTTAATAGATGTCACCTACGGAAGACTGCACATGTCCACGGTCCCCTGGTATCACAATGCCATTTGTCTTGTTTTAGTTTTTTAATTGCCTATGATCAATCCACCCGGGAAACGTTTCTTCTACATGAACAACTTTATTCTATCTCCTGGACCTCCTTTAACTTGTATAACAGTCAAACAACTCTCTTTCCACTATGGAATTCAGTGCTGAGATGACTGTGCCATACTCCAGCTCCAGTCATCTCAGGATGCAATTAAATAGATCAGAGTGAATCAAGAAGCATCACTCATGTCATCTGTAACTAGCTGCAGCTCCCTTCCTGCACATCAGAAGGAGCGCTCAGGAACCAGACAACCATAAAGTATGAGTAAATAATCTGCTAACATCTTGACTTTTTGCATATTTTAAGGCTTCTCAGCAGGTGCTTGGTGTCAAGAGATTGGGTTGGTGTCAAGCTGACTTCAGGATGAGTATGTGGTCTGTTGGCCTTAGAGAGTCCTGATTTTTGCTTCTTGAAGAAAATTCCAAGCAAGATATGAGTTTAATAAGACGATTTGTTGTATGATTGTGATCTCTTTTGTCTGTAGCCTCCGGGTTTCTTGTATTCTTCTCCATTTGCTTTGTCTTTTCTCCCATCTACTCCTGCATGCTGAACATCCCTTTCTTCATTATGCTTCTTTATTATGCACCCACTCAGCCTTCTTTGTCAAGATTTCCACCTTTTTGCTCTTTATGTTTTCTTTACATTCTCACGCTCTCACTTTAATTTGTACCTCTCGTCCCCATGCATTCTCCATCCTTCCGTCTCCTCTCCCACCCCACCCCTGCAGCTGTCTCAGGCTGTCAGGATGTGTTCTGTGCATCCTCATATTCAGAGATGTTCCTTCTCACCTCATAGAGGTGCCATGAATACCGAATGAGGCCTTCCTTGTTTCTCTCGCTGCCTGCCCCTAGGGAAAATGCTGCCTCTCTCTCTCTCCTTCATTCAATTCAAGTTCCCATTATGTTGTACATGGAACGGGTGGAGGCTGAAACCTTTTTTTTTTATCTTACTAAGATGTTGATTTCTTGAAGCTTCATACTAAGGAATATCTTTGACTGTTGCTACTGGAGGGGCTATCAGGAGTTGCAGAACAGTGAAGTGCGAACCAACAGATATCCAAAATGCCATGCCATAAGGGCCTATGAAAATGTGAGCTGTAATAAGAGACTAGTTCAGAAAATAGAAATCCTCAAAGAGTAGGTGGTCTATATTGCTTTGCTATAAGATATTGTTATCATTTGGTAGAATTATCTGTATTACAATATAAATTCTTCATGACTTGCAGACTATTTCATGTCGGCCTGCAGTCTGAGTTAGGGGACACCAAAACTGTAATGCAGAGGCGTAGCTAGAGGTTCAGCACAGGGGGGGCGAAACATACTTGAGTGGGCCCCCCACTTGGCTTCCCAAACGCACGTTTCCAACTTCACAGGCACATACTACTAGTTGTGGTTATAATATTGTATTAGAAAGATTACTATATAAACTGCTAGATCATCTATGCTGCTAAGTACAGTACAATAGACTTTCTACATACCCTACTCTAAATACTCTACCACATAATGCAGTGAAATATAGGAGTAATAGGAGTAAAAAACAAGAGGACTCCTATGTTAAAGGAAACCTGTCCACAGTTTTTACATCACTAAACTAACAGTCCCCTGCCCCCATCAGACCTCAGATCATCAGAATGTGCCCCCCATCAGACCTCAGATCAGTGTATTGTGCCCCACCAGACCTCAGATCAGCGTATTGTGCCCCATCAGACCTCACATCAGCCTACTGTGCCCCCATCAGACCTCACATCAGCGTATTGTGCCCCATCAGACCTCAGATCAGCGTATTGTACCCCATCAGACCTCAGATCAGCAGAATGTGCCCCCATTAGTCCTCACATCAGCCTACTGTGCCCCATCAGACCTCAGATCAGCGTATTGTGCCCCCATCAGACCTCCGATCAACAGAATGTGCCCCCATCAGACCTCAGATCAGCATATTGTGCCCCCATCAGACCTCAGATCAGCGTATTGTGCCACATCAGACCTCAGATCAGCATATTGTGCCCCCATCAGACCTCAGATCAGCAGAATGTGCCCCCCATCAGACCTCAGATCAGCGTATTGTGCCCCATCAGACCTCAGATCAGCGTACTGTGCCCCCATCAGACCTCAGATCAGCGTACTGTGCCCCCATCAGACCTCAGATCAGCGTATTGTGCCCCATCAGACCTCAGATCAGCGTATTGTGCCCAATCAGACCTCAGATCAGCGTACTGTGCCCCCATCAGACCTCAGATCAGCAGAATGTGCCCCCATCAGACCTCACATCAGCCTACTGTGCCCCCATCAGACCTCAGATCAGCGTATTGTGCCCCCCACCAGACCTCAGATCAGCGTATTGTGCCCCCATCAGACCTCAGATCAGCGTATTGTGCCCCCCATCAGACCTCACATCAGCGTATTGTGCCCCCATCAGACCTCAGATCAGCTTAATGTGCTCCCATCAGACCTCAAGATCAGCGTATTGTGCCCCCATCAGACCTCATATCAGCAGACTGTGCCCCCATCAGACCTCATATCAGCCTACTGTGCCCCTATCAGACCTCAGATCAGCGTATTGTGCCCCCATCAGACCTCAGATCAGCAGACTGTGCCCCCATCAGACCTCATATCAGCAGACTGTGCCCCCATCAGACCTCATATCAGCAGACTGTGCCCCATCAGACCTCATATCAGCCTACTGTGCCTCTATCAGACCTCAGATCAGCATATTGTGCCCCCATCAGACCTCATATCAGCAGACTGTGCCCCCATCAGACCTCATATCAGCCTACTGTGCCCCTATCAGACCTCAGATCAGCTTAATGTGCTCCCATCAGACCTCAGATCAGCGTATTGTGCCCCCATCAGACCTCATATCAGCCTACTGTGCCCTATCAGACCCTCAGATCAGCATATTGTGCCCCCATCAGACCTCAGATCAGCATATTGTGCCCCCATCAGACCTCATAATCAGCAGACTGGTGCCCCCATCAGACCTCATATCAGCCTACTGTGCCCCTATCAGACCTCAGATCAGCGTATTGTGCCCCCATCAGACCTCAGATCAGCAGACTGTGCCCCATCAGACCTCATATCAGCAGACTGTGCCCCCATCAGACCTCATATCAGCCTACTGTGCCCCTATCAGACCTCAGATCAGCTTAATGTGCTCCCATCAGACCTCAGATCAGCGTATTGTGCCCCCATCAGACCTCATATCAGCAGACTGTGCCCCCATCAGACCTCATATCAGCCTACTGTGCCCCTATCAGACCTCAGATCAGCGTATTGTGCCCCCACCAGACCTCAGATCAGCGTATTGTGCCCCCATCAGACCTCAGATCAGCGTATTGTGCCCCCCATCAGACCTCACATCAGCGTATTGTGCCCCCATCAGACCTCAGATCAGCTTAATGTGCTCCCATCAGACCTCAGATCAGCGTATTGTGCCCCATCAGACCTCATATCAGCAGACTGTGCCCCCATCAGACCTCATATCAGCCTACTGTGCCCCTATCAGACCTCAGATCAGCGTATTGTGGCCCCATCAGACCTCAGATCAGCAGACTGTGCCCCCATCAGACCTCATATCAGCAGACTGTGCCCCCATCAGACCTCATATCAGCCTACTGTGCCCTATGAGACCTCAGATCAGCATATTGTGCCCCCATCAGACCTCAGATCAGCATATTGTGCCCCCATCAGACCTCAGATCAGCATATTGTGCCCCCATCAGACCTCATATCAGCAGACTGTGCCCCCATCAACCTCATATCAGCCTACTGTGCCCCTATCAGACCTCAGATCAGCGTATTGTGCCCCCATCAGACCTCAGATCAGCAGACTGTGCCCCCATCAGACCTCATATCAGCAGACTGTGCCCCATCAGACCTCATATCAGCCTACTGTGCCCTATCAGACTCAGATCAGCCCACCCAGCCACATAGGATTAAAATAAAAAACTTTACTTACCTGTTCTGCGCTGCGGCTGCCCTCCGGTCCGCGCTCCGCTCTCTTCCCTGGCCCGCGCACACTATGACCTGACGCTGCGTGCAGCGTCAGGTCATAGTGCGCGCCGCCAGGGAAGAGAGCAGAGCGCGGACCGGAGGGCAGCCGCAGCGCAGAACAGGTAAGTAAAGTTTTTTATTTTAATCCTATGTGGCTGGGTGGGCTGATCTGAGGTCTGATGGGGGTCCCTAAATACAAGTGAGCGCTTCCATAATGGAAGCGCTCACTTGTATTCGCCTGATAGAAGGCAAGGTCATCCTTGCTGGGGCCCCCCCTGAGTCACTGGGCCCGGAGCCGTCGCCCCCCCTGCCCCCCCGGTAGCTACGCCACTGCTGTAATGGTATTGAAATAGCTTTTTAAGCAGCTCATTAAAGGGGCTGTTCCACAGAAAATAGTGTACAGTTTTGAAACCAACCCTTGGAATACTTTTGTAATTGCATGTAATTATAATTGTAAATAATTTTGTATCACACCACCTGCTGTTTGTTCTTTTCCTTATTTCTCTGACCACCTGGTCGCACATGCTCAGTTCCATCCTTCAACGGCTATCAGCTTATTTCCTTTTAAAAGTTGTTACACAAAGAGAGGCGCACCCCTTGAGCTGTGATAAGGAGAGCGCTGCAATGGAAAATACATATCTCCTGAACTGCAGCAGAAAGGACAATCCGCCTGAGAAAGGACACACTCCCTGAGCTGCTGGTTTGAAATAAATCTAGCAGAGCAATAAATAGGGTTAACTCTGGGTCAATGTGAGGCACAGGACTGATTCTAGCTTTGTTAGAAAGAGATTGTCATGTACAAAATGAGGTCTGATTTTCATTTTTTACATTTAACATGGGACAACTACTCTAAACTTTCCATGACCCACCTTAAAGTCTCTTAGGATATATACCTGAGTGTGTAAATTTAGGATTTTAATGAATTTTCTACGCTGTTAGTTATAGATGCATTCACTTAGAGATACAGCTAAAATAACTTGAATATATTACCCAAATAGGGAATTATTGGACGTCTTTGTGTCTGTAGAGGGAACTTGCTGACTAATAAAGTCTTGTGATCACAGCAGCATTGGTGATGGTAAGCAGGCAGTCTCTGAGAAGGGAGGGGCTAGCAGACTTGTAGACAGAGTGACCATGGCTGAGCTGCAACTCCACTGTACAGTATATGGAACATGGCAGACAATGATATCAACTGTCTTTTTAGTGAATTTGAGAGGAAAGGTATGCAACACAAACATCGGTGCTTTGCAGGGAAAAGCTTCACAAAAGTGCACAATAATCTATATCAAAAGTAGGCATATGCTCTAAAACTATGCAGAACATTGGAGGCTTTTTAGTGCCACCGTTGGTACTCGTCCCTGTCTCCAGAACGAGGGTTCCCCAACCCACCAACATGGTAGAGAATGAATGGAGGTGGCAGCATATGAGCAGCTGTCTCCATATACTTCAGTGGGAGTTATAGAAGCAAGCATTCTGGAGATAGGTATCAGACGCTGAAGCCATTTTGAAGTGGACAATTTCGAGCTTTAGCAACGCTCCTCCGTCTTCTGTATACATGACATAGTCAGTGTTGAGCAAGTCTCCACAGTTATGTAAACAGAAGACAGAGGAGCGTTGCTAAGGCTCAAAATGGGCCACTTTACAGATATTTTTCTAATAGAAATGTACAATTTCAGTAATTAAAATATAATGCAAAAATGGTCAGTATCACTGCCCCTATATATTACAAAAAAAAAAAAGTACTCTGAGAATAAAGTGACCGGGGCAATTGCTTTACTGCATGTCATGACAGCCCCTGAGCTCATTTCATTCACAGAAGACCAGCTGCTTTATTTGTTCTGCTGAAGAAGCCTACAGGAAAGCAGAGGCGAATTTGATTATGAGCTTAACTTTATGTTACTTAGATAAATCACCGTCCAGCAACGACTTTCTTTGGTGAAAGAAGAAAATTTGGATATACTGCACTGACAGCTAAAAACAAATCAGGATTATTTTTATTATTCTTTGAAAGAATGCTTGAAATCCTGTTTTTCAGATGAGTGATACGTTACGTGGCCACCCAATGTATTTATTCACTTTAGTAAAATATACAGCTCTGCCGAAAGTGTTTTCTGAAACACACAATCTCTTTATTCCTTCAAATCACTACATAAATCAACACAAACATATTTACCAGAGATCATTCAGTCTGGCACAACAGCTGGTAAGACAGGCGCAACTTTTAATGAAAATTCTGCACGCAGGAAGTGGCATAAATGCAGACTGGCGAGACTCACATTGTGCAAGTATATCCGGAAATTGAACTTGGTCGGTTCTATCAAATTGAACATTATTGTATAGAATACATCCCAAAAATATCTGCCTGTTGATGGTAGTCTCCAGATTAACAAAAACAATAAGGGAATAAACCAATGCATTATTTGAAGGCTACTTGCCAATCTGGACAATTGTTGCATTTTTGATGTAAAAATTGAAAATCAGACATCATATAATGCATGACAACACCTGCTAGAACCAGCCCTGTACCTCACATGGGTCCAGAGATCTTCACATTCACAGCATCAATTTCTCTGCTAGATTCTCTTCAGTCTAACAGCTCAGGGGACATGTCCTTTCTACTACAGTTCTCTCCCTGTAACTGCCACCGCTTCTAACAGAGCATATGGTTAGTGGCAGTCGAAGATCTAAACTGAGCGTGTGCGACCAGCTCAGTGAGATGGACAAAAAATAAGGAAAAGAAGAAACAGCAGGTGGCGCTATACATATAAATTTAATTGAAGAGGTCACTGGTTAGACTAAACGTTTAATTACATGCAATTACAAAAGTATTTAGATCCAGTTGCTGGTTTGAAAAATGTAGGCTTTCATACACACAGCCCCTGAATGCAGTTTTTAGTTCAGTTTCCACCATAGTTTGACTTTGGCTAACAAACACTGCACAAGCTTGCACCACCTTATCAGAAAGCCAGAAAGGTAACTTAAGTCAAGCATACCAGTAAGGCTTCACATCACCACTGTTTCTTTCAGATGTTCTGCTTCATTAGAAGAGCAGAACAACGGAAATGCCGGCTAGGACACATAGCTGACCCAAACTGAGCTGAATGGACCACATTGACTGCAAAGGACTCAGTTAAATTTCCATTTGGAATTTGATTTTTTTTTTAATGGACAAAAAAGTCCTGCAAGCAGGATATTTTCAGCCACTGTTTTTAACGGAATCTGCGAGCGGTTAGTCTTTTTGCTCTGTTTTAAAAGCTAATAGTTCTACATCAGCATTTCTATTGTTAGGGTTAAATTGGTTGACTTATTAAAATACAGCTACTTTGACAATCAGCTGATCCCCCTCATCCCCCAAGTTCCACTGTCAGCACCCCTGTCAAACACCTGATCTTGCCATTGCAAAGCCTGGAACCTACCAACCATTTTCCCTGCAGTGGCTGCTGCGAGGGCAATGTAGTATCAACTGATGACCATCCATAGTATCCAGATAAATGGTTATTAGAGATGAGCGAGCATACTCGTCCGAGCTTGGTGCTCGTTCGAGTATTAGGGTACTCGTAAGTGCTCGCTGCTTGGACGAGTATCTCGCCATGCTCGAGGAAATGGCAACTTCCGCATCGTGCATTTTTGGCGCTTATAAACTCAGCCAATCACAAGCCAGGAGACTCTGCGGTACACCCAGCATCACGTGGGGCCCTTACATGTCGATAGCAGGGGTTGGCTGGCCTGATCAGGTGACCCTGGAATATACTACTGACTGGCCGCGGTGCTCGGCTCAGATGCTGTCTGGTTGTAGTTAGGGATAGAGCTGCTGCGTTTCAGGGAGAGAGTTAGGGCCTGCATTTAGTTCTCTGTTAGTCAGGAATCACCCACAAAGAACCCAACAGCCCTTCTAAGGGCTACAAGAAATTTTTTTTTTGTCTCCTGGCTTGGCTGGCTGGCACTAGTAGTGCAGCTATCGCCATATATAACCCCCTTTTTTTTAATGTTATATCTCAGTGATACAAATCCATTTCACACAGCAGTGTGGAACCATTCTGTCTGTCACAGTTCAGTACACTCACTCCAATCCGTATTTTCTGTCCAGGTGACACTTTCTGTACGTCACTTAATACAACCAAGTCTTTTGCTGTCACGTATATAGCTTGATCCCAAAAATCTCTGTGCGACATTTGTCTGGGTCGCAGTCAAAATAGCCAATGTCAGCAGGGTGTCAGTTAGCTCTACGATAGTTTCTGCACATCACGTTCCCAAAAAAACAAAGCTACAAAAATTTTTTTAAAAAAATAGTTTTTTTGTTGTTTTAGCTCAGTGATACAAATCCATTTCACACAGCTGCGTGGAACCATTCTGTCTGTCACAGTTCAGTACACTCACTCCAATCCGTATTTTCTGTCCAGGTGACACTTTCTGTACGTCACTTAATTAAGCCAGACTGAACAAGTTTGTGGGTTTCAGTAGGCCCATTTATTTTTTATTTTTTATATAATACACTTATATACAGAAAATGTTGAACCCCAGGGCTAAGGGTCGAGGACGAGGGCGTGGGCATTCAATTACTGCAGGGGGCAGAGGCCGTGGTCCTGGGCAGGGTGAGACAGTACCTGCTGATGAGGGAGCAGGGAAACGCCGCAGAGCTACACTCCCTAGCTTCATGTCTCAACTTACAGGGACACGTGGTGGAGGACTGTTGAAAACACAGTGCGAACAGCTGATGTCGTGGGTTGCGGACAATGCTTCAAGTAATTTGTCCACCAGTCAGTCTTCCACGCAGTCCACCCACGTTACCCAAGGGAGCACTCCTCTGGCTCCTCCACCTCAACCTCCTTCCCCCCAGTCTGCCCCCTCCCAGGAAAATTTGGAATGCGATCCGGCATACTCTCAGGAACTGTTTTCTGGACCCTTCCCAGAGTCACAAACCACTTCTCAGGTTGCTGCTGACCCCGTTCCCGATGCCCAAGTTTTCCAACTGTCGCAGTCTGTGGGTGATGATGATGATGACAATGTTGAGTTAGTGGAAGAAGTTTGTAAAGAGGTGTCGGACGATGAGGAGACACGGTTGTCAGACAGTGGTGAAGTTGTTGTCAGGGCAGGAAGTCCGAGGGGGGAGCAGACTGAGGGGGAGCAGACTGAGGAATTGGAGGATGACGAGGTGACTGACCCAAGCTGGGTTGATAAGCCGAGTGAAGACAGTGCTTCTGAGGCGGAGGCGAGTGCTGCACCAGAACAGGTTGGAAGAGGCAGTGGTGTGGCCAGAGGGAGAAGCAGGACCAGAGCTGGTGCATCAGCAGCAACTGTTTCACGTAGTGAAGCTCCCGTGGCGAGGCCTAGATGTTCGCAAGTCTGGAGGTTCTTTAAAGAAAGTGAGGATGACCGACCGGACTGTGGTGTGCAACCTGTGCCACACCAGGATCAGCAGGGGTGCCACCACTACTAGCCTAACCACCACCAGCATGCGCAGGCATATGAGTGCTAAACACCCCACTCAATGGAACCAAGGCCGTTCACCACCTCCTGCGGGTCACACCACTGCTCCTTCCCCTGTGTCACTCACTGCCTCTGCTAGTCAACCCCCTGCCCAGGACCCCGGCACGAGCGCCTCCCGCCAGAAAACCACACCTTCGCCTCCACGATCCTCCACAGTGTCCACCAATGTGTCCCAGCGCAGCGTTCAGCTGTCTTTACAGCAGACGCTGGAGCGCAAGAGGAAATACAGTTCCACCCACCCACATGCCCAAGCCCTCAACGTCCACATCTCCAAATTGCTGAGCCTGGAGATGCTGCCCTATAGGCTGGTAGAGACCGAGGCCTTTCGCAATCTCATGGCGGTGGCTGCCCCTCGGTATTCGGTCCCCAGCCGCCACTATTTTTCCCGATGTGCCGTCCCAGCCCTACACCAGCACGTGTCAGAGATCATCCTCCGTGCCCTGACCAACGCTGTTTCTGAGAAGGTCCACCTAACCACGGACACGTGGACAAGTGCTGCCGGGCAGGGACACTACATCTCACTGACGGCACATTGGGTTAACTTGGTGGAGGCTGGGACCGAGACTGACCCTGGGGCCGCTCATGTACTGCCCACACCGAGGATTGCGGGGCCTACCTCGGTCACGGTCTCTCAGACGTACTATGCCTCCTCCTCCTCCCCCTCCTCCCCCTCCTCCTTCGAATTACCATCCGTGGGCACGGCGCCTTCAGTCGGTAGCTCTAGGCGCAGCAGCAGTGCCGTGGGTAAGCGCCAGCAGGCGGTGCTCAAACTGCTGAGCTTAGGTGACAAAAGGCACACCGCCCAAGAGCTGTTACAGGGCATCACGGCGCAGACCGATCTGTGGCTGGCACCGCTGAACCTCAAGCCAGGCATGGTTGTGTGTGACAACGGGCGTAACCTGGTGGCGGCTCTGCAACTCGGCAGACTGACACATGTGCCATGCCTGGCCCACGTGTTCAATATCCAATATCCAATATGTCTGATTTGCTCACCAAGGTGCGCCGCATCTGTGCGCATTTCCGCAAGTCGACCACAGATGCTGCCACTCTCAGGGCAGTGCAGCGCCGCCTACAACTGCCCGCTCACCGACTGTTGTGCGACGTGCCCACGAGATGGAATTCGACATTAAACATGTTATCCAGAGTTTACCAGCAGCGCAGAGCGATTGTAGACTGCCAGATGTCAACTTTCACCAGAACTGGTAGTCAGGTCACTCAGATTCCTCAAGTCTACAATGAGGAGTGGACGTGGATGTCTGATATCTGCCAGGTGTTGAGCAACTTTGAGGAGTCAACACAGATGGTCAGCGGCGATGCCGCCATTATCAGCCTCACCATCCCGCTGCTTTGCCTGTTGAAAAACTCACTGCTCAGCATGAAGTCGGATGCTTTGTGCTTGTCACAAGAGACGGTGGAGGAAGATACGTCGCTTGATAGCCAGAGCACCCTCCGGTCTGTTTCTCAGCGCGTATCGGAGGAGGGGGATGAGGAGGAAGAGGAGGAGAATGTCGGCGAGACAGAAGAGGGTACCAGTGCTCAGTCCTTAACTCTTGAGTGTGTATGGGCTGAAGAGGAGGACTTGGAGGAGGAGGAGGAGGAGGATGAGGAAATGGAGAGTCAGTGAGGAGAGGGAATTCTTGCGTGTTGGGACTCTGGCACACATGGCAGACTTCATGTTAGGCTGCCTATCCCGTGACCCTCGCGTTAGAAGCATTTTTTCAAACACCGATTACTGGGTGTTCACTCTCCTGGACCCACGGTACAAGCAGAACCTTTCCACTCTCATCCCTGCAGAGGAAAGGAGTATGAGAGTGAATAGATATCAACAGGCCCTGGTGCACAAGCTGAAACAATCCTTCTCATCTGACGCCGCTAGCGGCAGAGGGCATGGTTCTGTGGGCCAAGTAGCGGGGGAGAGGAGCCGAGCAGGCAGCTTGTCCAGCACTGGCAGGGGAACGCTCCCCAAGGCCTTTGCCAGTTTTATGTCACCCCAGCAAGACACTGTCACCTGTACCCAGTCTAGGCAGAGTAGGGGGGAGCTGTACAGAAAGATGGTGAGGGAGTACCTAGCTGACCATACCAACGTCCGTAGGGATCACTCTGCTCCATACAACGACTGGGTTTCAAAGCTGGACACGTGGCCTGAACTGGCGCTGTACGCCTTGGAGGTGCTGGCCTGCCCTGCCGCTAGCGTGCTGTCAGAGCGGGTATTCAGTGCAGCTGGTGGCGTCATCACCGATAAGCGTACACGTCTGTCAACTGACAGCGCTGACAGGCTGACGCTTATTAAAATGAACAAAAATTTTTTCCGGAGGTCCACCTACAGGCCCTCTCTCCAAACAATTTTTCCGTAGGTCCACCTACAGGCCCTCTCTCCAAACAATTTTTCCGGAGGTCCACCTACAGGCCCTCTCTCCAAACAATTTTTCCGGAGGTCCACCTACAGGCCCTCTCTCCAGTTCCAGTTTTATTTGCGCAAACTGCGTAATTTTTTTTTTTGGATAGGTGTGAAAAATAATATTAACTGCGTATCTATATTGCCCAACATTGGATACGGTAGCAACAAGAAGACCAAACACATGCTGCCCACAGGGTTCCGCAAATTCCTGGTCCACAATGTCAAGGAGCTCGAGGTTCTGTTGATGAGCAACAAGCCCTTCTGTGCAGAAATCTCCCACAACGTCTCCTCAAAGAACCGAAAGACCATTGTGGAGAGAGCGGCACAGCTTGCCATCAAAGTGACGAACCCCAACGCCAGACTGCGCAGTGAAGAGAACGAATAAATATCTCTGTGGTTATTTGTGCTAAATAAAAGTTAAATAAACACAAAAAAAAAATGATCTGTTCCTGTGCCCACCCAAGTTGAATCTGTCCCATCATGAGAAAGTCCCCCCAAGGAGTCCCCACTGTAACTTGCTTCCCATACAACTAACTCACCCCCCCCGACACCTGTGTCTCGCCACTGTCCACCACCTCCTCAGACAACACTGGTAAATCCCCACTGTCAGCACACGGAGACTGCAAAAGGTCTTGCGAATTGGGGCAGAGAATGTTCTGGGGTAGCACATCAGAGAAGGGGTGACTATGGGGTTCCAGGGAGTACGTGACCACATGCAATCTCCATCTAAAAAGTCATACTGAGGCTCACCACCATGCTTTACACTGCAATCTTATTGAAAGACAGACAATCAGGGGTTCACCGCCAGGTTGTCAGGCAGCATTTTTAAGTGGGTCACCATTACCGTGTCCCTGAAAATTGCCTTGGGGTCATCCCCAGACTATTGGCCAGATTTAGAAAAAATGGTGCAATTAGGGAGCCTCAGAGCCATCCCTACATGCTGCCCCTGCTGTTTCCTGTCCATTTCCGTGGTGTTTCCATCATTTTCTGAGGTTTCCAGGTTTTCACCCAGCCTTCCCTAGGCAGAGCCCCGGTCCCCTGCAAAAAATGCTCGAGTCTCCCATTGACTTCAATGGGGTTCGTTATTCGAAACGAGCACCCGAGCATCGGGAAAAGTTCGACTCGAATAACGAGCACCCGAGCATTTTAGTGCTCGCTCATCTCTAATGGTTATCCATCTACTATAAAGTTGACTTGTCTTGGTTTTTGATGCATAGGAAGGAGACCTGACTGGAGAAGGCCCCTACCCCCACCCCATGGTCTCCATATGACCTTATAGGAGTTAAGAGGCATAGTTTTCTTCATGACAAAATTCCTTTAAAGGCATCTCACTTCAGAAAATGGCATTTATCATGTAGAGAAAGTTGCGACAAGTCATTGTATTGTGATCGTCCATATTTCCTCCTTTGCTGGCTTGATAAATTTTTCTATTACATTATACACTCCTGGTTTCCAGGGGTTATGACCACTCTACAATTCAGCAGTGGTGGCCGTGCTTGAAAACTATAGGAAAAAGTGCCACTATAGGAAAAAGTGCCGACCTCTCTGGTGGGAGAGCTTATAGGTATACATGCGCAGAAGCACCCATCCCAGCCACCTCATATCTGCACTGCTTTGTGGCCCTAACCCCTGGACAAAAGTCTATTCCTTTGATTCAAAACCATTATTGATCATATAGTGGGTCGGCTCCCAAGAATAATTTCATCTGTTGGGCCCAAGGAACCCCAGTCCAGCGCTTTTACCTATAGTGTGCAAGCACAGCCACCGCTGCTGGATTGCAGGGTGGTCATAACCATGGAAATGAGTAGTATATAATGTGATGGAAAAATGAATCAAGCCAGCAAGAGACAATATGGAGACTAACAATACATTAGTAAGTGCCTTCTCTACACGATAAATGCCATTTGTTGCCAGTGAGATAACCCTTTTAAAGAATTTCCTAATAATGCCCTCAGGTCCTCCTTATTTTTCATAGTTTATTCCACAAAATTGCCCGAAATTGAATTAAAGCGGTTACTCTGTGTTTGCTGCCTTAACGAATTGAAGTACCTGTCTCAATTGTTCTGCTTTCCACATAGCTACACGTCAAGCATTGTATGGAAAAAGAGCGGAGAGAGAGGTGCTTTGTTGATTAGAACAACACATGACAGCTCACCCACATCTCGCCTCCTGCCTGACTGTCTCTCATTATACATCAAACAAGTTCTTGGGCTGCCAACTGTAGCCCCGGACACAAAGCACTCGTGCGTCTATCAAGACAATATTGTCACCAATCTTTAGCACCTTGTAAGATCATACGAGGCCACAAACATTGGATACCTCTTTCTCACGAGGAGCTGTAAGCTAACAGGAAAGGTTTGTGTTGCGTTCTTGTACACAAGATGAAACAACATGTCTCTGGTCTTATATGTATAAGTCTCAAATTCTATTCCTTTGGAGGTCAAATATTCCTTAACTGATTGCTTGGCAGAACATAGCTCAGGGCCAAGCCACTTATTCTCACTGTGCCTTCTGGGATCCGGTTGCACTTGGAAACATCTGGTATATATCATCTTTTTCTACCGCGTCTTTACATATAAAACATCTTAAGTAGAAATACAGTTGACCTATAGCAGGAGGTTGCAATAACAATAGCGTTTTATGGTAATGTGTTCAGAGCCTGGAGGGCAGAGCTCCAGATGGACATAATAGAGAATAAATAGTATGTGTGCACCGTAGCCCTCGACCAGAATCTTAAATGACAACATTAGAGGAATCTAGTTTGTAGACGCTGAAAACTGACCAAGGCTTGATAAATGAATCACGCAGCTTCGAAATCCAGCAGCGGGCCACGTTGTCTTTATCACTCCGCTGCTACTTAGTAGGGGCCCCCTCTATTCACATATGAGCATAACCTTTACAAGATATTAAATATCTGGGACCTAATCAAGAATTTTTGCATTTTGAATTGAAATTAAGTCTCATTTTTGTATGTGTATAATCAAGTTTTGCTTTTGCAGATTTCCCTCAAGGAATATCGTGGTTTTCCTAGGCATTGTATTCATCTAATCAATAGGTCAATCAATCGCAGTAAAACATGTTCAGGTGTATTAAAGATAGTATACATATAGGAGAGGGGTCTAACATTATATTACCAGAATTTGCCACCCATTATAGAATTGTATCTGCTTCCCCCTTCATACCTTTTTCATGACCCTTGGCTTGGTTCCACTACTCTTTGCTAGCGATGTAGCTCCTCTAGAGAGCGCACTAACATAAGATAAGGGGTCAACCATGATTGGCTGTCCTCTCTCCAAAGGTCCCATAGCAGACACATAGCCTGCCTCCATTGTGTGCCATTGAGATTTCCAAGACAAGCAAACAGCTTTTACCGCTTATCCTTTTTCTTTATCTCCTTTGTTAACTTATAAATATATTAGCAATTCCTAACCTAATAAGTTGGTGCTTACACATTTAGTAACATCTGATTTTTTTTCTAATTAGGTCCAGTATGGGGTTAGACATGGTCTCTAAGGCTTCTTTCACCCTTGTGCTATTAATTTCCGTTGTCCTGCTTCATTGTACATAACTGAACTGAACAGAACCGAACAGACCCAATGGACTATTATGTTGTCCATTCAGCTTCCTGCATGCACAACTTTTTTTGTCCACTTGCTTTGATGAAATCTGCACAAGAGACGGAGCCTCCAATGCAAATGTGAACTCAGCTTACGTTGAATGGATCAAATTGAAACAAATATTACCAGGTTTGAGCATCATGTAAACACTCTTAAAGGGGTTGTTCAAACTGGTCAACTCCTGACCATATGCCCTATTAACTAATTTGGATGCCATGAGATGAGGGGGCCTTTCAATTATGTAGTTGACAGCCAATGAAAAATTAGCTCCCACTCAGGCAGGCTTCTCATAATCATATATTGCAAAGCTGGCCACAGTATTTATTTGAAAGGGCAACCAGCGCAGAGAAAATTCATAACCTTCAGAAGCTTCCATAAACTTCTTGACAGTGAGTTTGTGTTTGAGAGAAGGTGTGAAGTTAAATAAGCATTATTTGTCCCAGAAAGCCACTTTATCACTTTATGGTAAAATAAGTGGCTTAAAGGGAATCTATCACAAAAACCTGTTCTATATTTTATTTATGCTAAAAAAATCTATTATATATTTGTAAGAAATAATAAATAAATAAATAAAAATTCCAATGTGTGAAATATTATAAATAAATATTAGATTTTACCATATTTACCATCTTTGGTCAACAGGGGGAGCTCTGCTGGCCAAATGAGGCTTTGAGCAACCTGTAAGTAGGCATGCTGCAAAAAAGTGGGTGGTACCAATGACATCACCAATTCACACCTTCAGCGGTGACATCACTGCTTCAGCAAGATAAGATGAGACAATGGCTTCGTTACAAAAACACAGATCTCTGCTCCTCAGGCTCCTCCCCCACTGGTCACATGGCCGATTACATCACTAAGGTCCTACAGCCCCAAGAACCTCCATCTACTCTGTTTCTGAGTCCTGGGCCGCTCACCCCAGCAGTACACTCAGCAAAAATTGTCTGCACTGCTGGGGTGAGCTGCCATAGAATTTAGAACAGGCAGCCTAATGAAGACAAGGACGCTGCTGCAGGAGTGAGGAGCAGGCACAGTGGGCTTCCCCCAGCAGCAAGGAGGGAGGACCTGGCTGTGTGTTACTGGTGTCATCACAGGGGCGGGCTCACGTCTTCCATTCATTCTCTATAGGGTCGGCAGCGACTGAGGAAACCTATGTACATGCCTGCCGTAAGTGAGGTGCCATTGTGTTGTAAACCCAGACTGTCACACTTTACTTCCAACATGGCAGCCCCCATGTAAGGCAACAAAACTGAATAAAAAAAAAACATTTACACAATTTGAAAAATACATTATGTTAAAACCTGCTTTTGTTATGTTGTAAAACATATCAAAATTTTTTCTTCGCGATAGTGTCCCTTTAAGCTTCTGTACATATATACTAAAAGTATCTAAAATTGACTAATTTCATAGGATTTTACAAGGTAGTATTGTAAGTGTTTCATTAGCACCATTTCATGTACTTTAAAGGCGCTGGCCCATCTCACACATTGGTGGAATATAGCTAGGGTATTCCACTAATGTCAGATAGGTAGGGGTCCCACCTCTGGGTCTCTAGGACGGGGCCTCCAAATTGCCCTGCGCAAGTGTGGCCAGCTTCCTTTCATTTCTATGGCAGTGCCAAAGCTACCTCAACTATTTCTGAAGCTCCCATAGAGGGAGAGAAGGGGTTGTGCTTGCATGGTGTGTTCTCCATTCACTTCTATGGGAAGTACTCCCATAGAAGTGAATGGAGAGCACACGGAGCATGTGTTGTGCGGTCTTCTTTGCTTTGGAGGCTTGTTCTTGAGATAGATGAGGTCCCAGACCCACACCTATCTGACAATCCTAGCAATACTCCACCAAAATGTGAGATGGGCCCACCCCTTTAAGAAATCCGTATTTTACCTTATATGCCTTCCACCCAGGAAAACTGCAATATAGACAGTGCGGTGCCACAGGGCTACTCTCTTGAGCCTGTATTTCATATTCCATTCCTTCACTCTTCCGTATCTAACAGCTATACAGAATATTACTGCTCTTGTTTTTAATATAATCACTTAAGTGCAATGGGAATTCTCTGTATAAAATTGACGCAGAGTAAAACCACTCCAAACAATTTCACTTTTGCATTGTGTAATTTTTAAAATCAATGATCTGCTATGTAAATCTAGACACTGGAAGAGAAGACGAGATTTCTTTGGGGCATTGCTGTATTCCACGATCTGTGCAGATGATGCACAATCAATAATGATGAAGTACAATAATGTAGTAGACAACAGCAGTGCAAGGTATGGAATAACAAATGTAACTCTCAACCTTCACAGAATGATCTTAAAGGGAATCTGTCACCAGCGACCTCCTCATCCAACTGTTTGCATAGTCACATAGCTGTAGGCCACCTGAACAAAATGTTTTTCTTCTGCTGATCTGAGGCTTTGTTCCCAAGTTATGATACTGTTTCTTAATATACAAATTAGGTGCAATGAGGGCGTCACCGTTGCTTTTATTGCACCCAAGATCCACTACTTTCTGTGGTCATCCCTTCCCTTGCTGCTTTACCACTGCCTGGCCCTGTCAATCAAAGCAGGTTTGTGGGAAAAGTTTCAGTATAGCTTGTACTTCATTTATTTATATCCCTTCACCTTCTATGTTGAAGAAGATGTGTACAGTCATTAAGGGAATGCTGTTGATCACTGATTAGGCCCGCCCACTGGACTCTTAAGGGCCTCCTAAACACTAACACACTGCCCACAGACAGAACAGCATGTACAACGTGACAGGTTCCCTTTAAATGTGGCTTCATAACTGGAAATTTCACTGTTGGTAAAAGGTAACTACAACCTCTGGATGGTGCTGAGCAGCAGTCCTCGTCTAGTAGACAGTAATATAAATCCTTTGGTCTAGTAATGAACCTAAATCATAAACTTCTGCTAGAATCAGGCAGGAGCATTCCTCTTTTTATGGGCAATTTACTACAGAAGATACAACCTACTGTAGCTTGGACTATGGTAGGTTATGGCTGATTGGATAAAAAAGTCTCACAGACATAGATCCTTTCAATATTCCCTATTAGGACATACAGACGTAATAGAAGGCAGTCTCTAACTTGAGAGCTACCCACTATTATCCAGAATGTGAGCTGCTAACAAAAAGAACTCCCTTTCTGGCAAACTGAACTGGATGACAGGCAGGTATCGCAATATTTGCCCTCTAGTGGTCATGTATGACTGGCTGCAGCTTCCCAAGGTGATGATAGCTGGTTAATGGTGGTTTCCAAAGCCAAATCCGAGACAGGTTCAGCTTCAGTCTGAGCAGGGTTGTCTTTAACTGTTGATAGCTAATTTCAAAATTAGCATAAAAGTCTTTAAATGGGTCGCCTGGTTTAGAAAACCCATTTTCATACTGTCCCTAGCTCAGGATCTTCATCTGTTGGAAAACACTAAATAGCAACCATAAAGAGCATCTCTCACTCTGGGGTTCCTGTCCTGTTCTGCATTATATTGACCACCTATTGATTTGAATGGGCATTGTGCAATGCTTAATTTGTCCTGTGGTGGCGCTGCTGGGAAACTAAGCAGATAATGACATATTTCTTCCAGGAGAGTTGCACTCTATGATCAAGGAACCTCAAGATTGTCTAAAGCTGACCACCCCTTTAACAGAAACTCCAGTGTAAAGCAAAATGCTCTTTATAGAACTCAAGAAATTTTGGCTTAAAAACCATAATTTTAACTGGTTACATTCTAGAAAATCAATTCCAACTTTGATTTTGCTGGGGTTAGACTTTTAGAAAACCTGGCACTAGTGGAGGATTATTCAGAATTATTCTACAAAATCAGCAAATGCTAAAGTAAACTCTTTCTGCTAAAGCTGACCAAGCAATTGCCTAGAGAGAGTTTTAAGGATTATGAAGCCAGAGGTACTGACCGCCGTTCCTTCTACATAAGTCAAGCATTAGCCTCAAGTTTTCTCAGCACCCAATAGTACTGTTATGCAACTCCCTCCTGTGCACGGTGAGCAGGACAAGGAGGCAGCACAGACAGAACAGGGAAAGTTTTTATGACAGTTTTTCTCTAAACAACTGCAGATTAAATTTTGCAAAGTGTTAATGTAGCCGAAACCCTATAGTATGCAGAGTCTCTGCAGTTTTCTACGAAGCACTGGGGGGGGGGGATATGACAATAATATATAAATAACACTGTTTGGGGGATTTGTAAATTTGCTCAAATTTATGGTCAAATATGGAACCAATTTGTTAAAATCATGGAAAAAATTAAACTATTTTTGCAGCTACAATGCAGACTTAAACAAAAGAGAGAGAAAGAGTGTCTGCAGGATCAGACTGCATTGGATTTGTTTGTAGTCTGTCGCCATGGAGACATATCTACACACATAAACTGTAGGAGATTTTAAAATAAAGACAATTTCCAGATTTTAGATGCTTTTCCGCAATAAAAAATGGTTAGAAAGGTGAGCATTTAAAGGGGTTGTCCGCTTTACCTGTTGATGGCTAATTCTGATTAGCAGGGTTCAACACCCCACACCCCACCATCAGCTGTTGCAGAGTAGCTACAAGGCCAGAAGTTGCTATCTCTGCTAGTCCTGTGGAGTTTGAATGGAGTGACATTGCACATTCTCAACCACAGCTCTATGTGACATGGGACGTCCGTTCTTGTTTGACCAGAGATAATTTGTAATAACTGGCATACTTTAAAGGGGTTATCCTGGAAATTACAATGAAGATCCAGCCTAAGCCCTCTTTCACACTAGCGGCAGTCCGGATCCGGCAGGTGAAGGGTGCCATCGGATCTGGACTGCCGCAGGGACATGTGGACATGTCACACAGTACCATATACAGACATACACACACATAAACATACACACAAACACATACATACTTATATACTCCAGGCAGGCAGGCCGCACGTCTTCACGCCCAGGAGGCGCGCAGCTATGACGATTCCCCACAGCGCCCTTTGGGCATGAAGATGTGCGGCCTGCCTGCCTGGAGTATGTAAGTATGTATGTGTTTGTGTGTATGTGTGTGTATGTCTGTATGTATGTCTGTATGTGTAGGTGACGGATCCGTCCTTTACTCCATTGAAAGTCAATGGAGGGTGGATCTGTTTACCATTATGGTCACACCAGACGGATCCGTCCCTATTGACTTGCATTAGGGTTCATTCCGGATCCGTCTTGGTGCGGATGCCTGGACCGGAGAGAAAACCGCAGCATGTTGCAGTTTGTTCTCCGGTCTGAAGACGGAACGGAATGCTTTCAGGAGCATTCCGTTGTCTTCAGTTCAGTTTTGTCCCCATTGACAATGAATGGGGACAAAACTGAAGCGTTTTTTTCCGGTATTGAGCCCCTATGACGGAACTCAATACCGGAATTTAAAAACGCTAGTGTGAAAGTAGCCTTAGGATCACATCAACGGGGGTCCAAGTCCTGGTATCACCGCCGATCAGTTGTTTCAGTGAGCCACTACGCTCACCGGAGCTCTGATAAGTGATGCAGGCTTCCAGCAGCTTTCCAAGGACAGCACCATACATCATATAGTGGCAGTTCTTGGTATTGCAGCTCAGCCCTATTGACTTGAATGGGGCTGAGCTGTAAGTAGGCCATTTGATCGATGTATGGTGATGTCACTGGCTTAGGAAGAAGCTGCAGCGCTCAAGGCCTCTTATAAAAGCTGATTGGCAGGGTTCCCGGGTGTTGCGCCCCTGGAGATCTGATACTGATGACCTATCCTGAGGATCATTCATAAATACCTTTTCCTGGTTAATCTCTTAAAGTCCTTGCCAGTTATCAAATGTATAATAAAAATATATAGGTTCTTTGCTCAATTTACAAACACTACTGTTAGCAATGAGAAGCAGGCAGGTAGAATACATTTGAAGATCAGTCTACACAGTGATTGTAGTCTGTTACCATGGAGATACATATTTCTGCATAGTAGCTGTATACACCATACCATAGGATATTTTAATCAAGATTCTTTGGAAAGATATTTATTTTAATTTTAGATCAATGGGAACAATAAAAAGCATTGGTTGTGAAGTTGGATATAGCCTTTAACAGTACTCAAGTTAGTGCTTTGCTCACCACATGAAAAACTTTTGCTACAAATAGAGAAGCTACTATTTTTCTAAACTATCTAACACTTTCCTCTAATTCACTTCTCTGTTTTTGTCACGTCTAATGCACAAGAAGACAGTGACAATTGCTCAGTCGGTGTCTGGATGGTTAGACAAAGGGGAGGGGGCAGTAATTGGTTCTTCTTTTGAATGGGGAAATTGAGACCGAGCAGCTTAATAAAAGTTAATGTGCTGTGTTACTAACCTGAGAACAATATAAATGAGTTAATTGAAACTTCCCAATCAGAAAAATACCATGTGGCCAGCCCTCCTTCCTCTTTAAAGCTACTTTTCCAGAATGTCTTATACAACCACGGTTCATGTACTTTGTACTTTGTCAGATTGTAATGATATATACCCTGGAACAAGTGTCTTCTTGGTGAGAGTTCTGCCAGATGTCTTTTTAACTATCAGCATTGTAGAATGACGTTGATCAAATAGTTTTATTATAAAATTACAATGCAAGAAATGGTAAAATGTTGTAGATGTATTGGTCAAGTGAAGTAAGGAAAAGCAACACAAGCCCATTAGATACCAGTGGGGAAATAGGATGCAAAATGAAGATGTTCCAGTTCAATGGACTTCCAACCACTGTTTCAGAAGAAATCACAGCAGTTCATTTGTGGGAAAACATATTCAATTTTATGTCCCAAACATGAAGAGCAACTGGTGACGTTTTGACCCGCTTGGGTCTTTGTCTACCAATTAACAAGCCTGCTTAGCAAGTAAAGACCATATGACTTTGTCCAGCGAAAAAATTCATACTCACCTGCTCCCTATCACTCGTTCTGTCTTCCTGGCTGTCTTCACTTGTCCTCTGGTCCCTGTCTGTCAACTTTAAGATAAACAATGACTGGCTTTAGCAATGATGTGTCCCCAATGGAGATGAGTGATTTTTATTTAATTTATTTTGTGTCCAATTCTAACAAATTGATTGGCAGATTCGATTTGGATACAAGTAAATTCGACCTGAATTGAAAGTGCTCAAATTTGCCTAAAAATTTGGTATGTGACACTCTCTGGTCGCCTAGGACTATATCCAACCAAATGTTGTCTTTAACACCAAGACAACATTAGTAATGTCATAGTGACACTGGTATATATGGCTATGGGTAAATGGATGGTAACCGATGGTAACAAACAATCTAATGACACACAGCATTGTCGGAATTTATTTTTAAACTATGGCATGATCCACAAATTATCACGTTTTGGTGGCAGATGCCTTCTCTTTTTTCTAGTATAAAAAAGGTGGCCATTTTGGAAGGATCATACTAACTGAATTGCAAAACATTTGGATTTGGTTGGAAGATGTATTTGATGAGTTTACAATTGTGTCGTTCATCTCTGGTCTTCATAGGGCATGTTGTTGTTGGCTTATGTGCCATTTGTCCGTTTACAAGTTGACAGACGGGGACTGGAAGACCAGTGGAGATTGCCAGGGAGCAGGAACAGAGCAGCAGGGAAAAGGTGAGTATGGATTTTCCCACAAGTACCTCAGTCTGGGTTGGAAATAAAAGAAAAGGTTGTGTCTAGTACACAGGTTCTGCACTAGCTGGTGTTCTCACATTAGATCAGATGTAGCTAGACTCTATAGCACTTTGCTGCTTGACAAAGACTCAAGCAGTTGAAACGTCACTGCTATTTATGTTTGTGAAAAAGATGGGATGCTTTTCCATAAGTGGACTGGTGGAACTTCTTCCTAAACAGTCTATAACTTTAAAGGGGTTGTTCCACAAAAAATATTCTACCAGCACCTGGATCTGAATACTTTTGTAACTGCATGTATAAAAAAAAATTGTATAGTCACTGAGTTATTCTATAAAATGTGTCTGTATAGTGCCACCTACTGTTTGTGCCTGGCTCACTGAGAAGGCCACACATGCTCAGTTTCATCCTTTAACTGCCTCCTGAGTTGTGAGAGGGTGAGAGCTCCAGAAGAATAGACACGCCCCCTGAGCTGTGATAGGAAGAGAGCTCCAGGAGGAAAGACACGTCTCCTGTGCTGTGATAGTGAGAGATGAGACACGCCCCCTGAGCTGCCAGCTTGTTATAAATCTAGCAGATCAGTGAATGGGGAGATCTCTGGATCCATGGGAGGTATAGGGCTGATTCTAGCTTTGTTAGAAAGAAATTGTCAAGTATTATATGAGGTTTGATTTTAATTTTTTACATTAATCATGGGATAACCGCTTTAAGGAAAACTGTTAATTAGTTTCAAAACCCAAAAAGTCATCCCAAAATAAGAGAAAATAAAGATTTAAGAAAAATAAGCAGATAACTAAGACAAAAAAAGAAAGTCCTTTATATTTAACAGCCTGGACAGCTGGAAATCACTTTCTGTGAGAACAGGAATTTCTTCAGGGTCCTAACCAGTACACAGTATAGTCACCTGACTTCCAAAGAAGCAGCTTATCCTGACACAGACAGAGGGCAGTACAGAACATGTGGTGCCGAACTGTACTGTAAAGAGGAGCTACTAGACAACCACTACAGGTTGCAGCCAAGTAGATAACTCAACTATTTCCATAACTTCCATAAAGATGAATGGAGCTTGCATGCCCCTTCATTAAGGGGAGGGAGGCAAGGGTTACGATGTCCCAGTTCTCGTGATTGGTGCAGATTCCAGTTTTAGGAGCTCACCAATCTAATAGTTATGCCCTATCCTCTGGATAGGAGATAACTTGTCACAACCAGAGTGCTCCTTTAATTATAATGTGCTTGTGATGATAATAAGGACTGTTGAAAAGTTGTTTGCACTATCACCTTATTATAAGTCATTTTCTGATGACACATTCCCTTTAGGACCCACCAGATGTTTGTGGTTATCAGACCAAAAACACAATGATAAACAAGAATTTTTCAGTTTTTTTTGTATGGTTGTTAAAGGGGTTGTCTGAGATTGATTTATTTGGCTATAACTAACCATGATACAAGGAATAAAATGGGGGAGATTTATCACAGATAAGCATTTTACACTGGTCTTTGAAATCTCCTGCGGTGACAGAGGATGTGCCTAATTTATGACGAGGCACATAGCAAATCTGCAATGAATTGCAAGGGCAATTCAATGCAATATGTTGTAGAAGCCATCTAATGATTGTTCATTGTAGTCATCTAGGGTGACTTAAAGGGGTTGTCTGAGTTATTTTTTTGTCCTTTGTATGTTTCTAACTAGTCAAATACAACAGCTTTTCAATATACTTTTTGCTTCTAAAGCTGCTGGTTTCTTAGATTTAACTCAGGGTCACATGACCTGTGATGTCAGCTTATCTCTCTGCTGTGTGATGTTTCGTGCACAAGCCTCAGAGATCAGATAACAGTCTGTACACGAGACGTCACTGGCCACACACCCCTGCTTTGCTGGCTCCTGCTATCTGCTCTCTCCCTGGATTTCTTCAGATAAAACATTAACCCCTTCAGCCAGAACACACTGAAGGCTTTACAACAGCAGATGTAAAGAGACACAGGATCTGCTCTCCTCACCCTACAGACACAGAGCTGACTGGAGCTTATCTGGAGGACATGCAAAGTATTGTATTGTACAAGTACAGTTAGGGGGAAGACCCTCTGTGTATCAGCAGTGTCACTGTACAGCTGGGACTTGTAGTCCTACACATACAACATGCTGTGGAGTATTCCAGCAGGCAGACATAGTTATAGTGAGAATATGGTGATGATTTTTTTGCATTTTTATTTTCAGTATTAAAACACACAAAAAGCTACCATATTTTTTGCCCTATAAGACGCACTTTTTTCCTGAAAAAGTGAATACTAATGGGCACTTCCATTATGTGTACAGCAGGACCGGGGAGCGGTGAATGCAACATTCCCTGTGCTAGCTCTGTACTCACCACTCTCTGGTCTTCATCTGCTGGTGCTGCACTGTGCTGTGACTATGAGGATGTGGGCGCTCTCTCTCACACTGTATATCAGGTCACAACGCGGCAGAAAGTGGATCTCCCGGGTGGTGGCGCCATCTGAAGCAGGAAAGCTGAGTAGATTTTTTTTTTGTGTGATATGAGGTCTGAGACACATTGAGGGTCTGGTTGGGGGTCTCATCTATACTGAACATCTGATTGGGGGGCTGATCTGAGGTCTGAGACACACTGAGGGTCTGATCTGAGGTGAGGTCTGAGAATCACTGGGGGTCTGATTAGGGTTCTCATCAACACTGGGGGTCTGATTAGGGTTCTCATCAACACTGGGGGTCTGATTGGGATTCTCATCAACACTAGGGGTCTGATCAACACTGGAGGTCTGATTGAGGGTCTGATATGAGGTCTGAGAAACACTGGGGGTTTGATCTGAGGTCTGATTAACATTGACCTGAAGTCTGATGAAAAATATTTTTTTTCTTATTGTGCTCCTCTAAAACCTAGGTGTGTCTTATGAGTAGGTGTGTGTTATGGCACAAAAATACAGTACCGTATATAAGTGTGGTATTCTTATAATTGTACTTCCTGGAGAATGAAGGCCATGGGTCAGTTTTAGCACATGGTCCTGAAGGGGTTAATCAGGAGTCAGGGTTTGGTCAGCCAAGTCCCTTTCACCATGCCATGTATAATGCTTATCTCTACCAATTTAATGAACAGCAGTAGACGTAAATTCTTCTGGTTCAGTGGTCACAGCATAAAATAGCCCTTCGTATTATGGAAATGTGTGTTTATTTTCTCAAATCATTGGTACCATTTCGTTTTTCTATGGACAAAGATACATAAATGTAAAATAGATTTTTTTTTTCTATTGTGCACAAAAGTTCAGCGTGATAAAATAACATTTACTCGGAAGGTACATTTTGCCCGCTGCCATACTCTGTAATAGGACAATACAAAAGAACACTGCATGCTTCTCAATAACCTTCTCACGTCTCTACCAATTTCTATCCTTTCTGCTAAGAGAGATGAGTGGTCTCCATAGCAGCATTTTAAATACAGCAATATGCAGAAAGAGCAGTGAAGGTGTTCTCTTAAATATCATCATTTCCCCTACCTATAAGAGCCAGACAGAGAGCAGAGAGGTGGTCTAAAATATTCCAGACAGGACTTTTTAGAAATCAAGCAAAAATAGTAACATCTGCTCTGATTATCTACAAGCTCAGGGATGTGGAGGTGACAGATTAGAAGCTGAAGTAAAGCACATAAATACATAGTGTACTGTAATTCAGATTTTTTTAAGTTAAAATGAATATTCACACAATATACAGTACATTTATACACACACATTTATAGACATATTTTAGTGAATTGTGTAACATCAGATGTTTTGTTAAACCCAGATTGTCTCGATGGGTTTAAGTTTTACAATCTGAATACATTCGTTAAAACAGTCCAAACTTCAGTACATTATGAGCCACATTTAACCCCTTTAAAGGGTTTATCCGGAAAACTATTTTGAAACTGATTTTAAAAGCTGTTAGGGCTTGTTCACATGGCCGTTGGCCGGCCGCGCCCGTGCTGCGGACTGCAATTCACTTCAATGGGTTTGCGATCCACATCCAACTGTTCGCACTGCAAAAAAATAGAACAAGTTCCATTTTTTGCGGTGCGGAGGCACGGACAAAAGCACCACGGAAGCACTCCATAGTGCTTCCACTGGGTTCCGATTTGTGCCTCTGTTTCGTACCGCACTGCATCTCTAGGATTACAGACCCATTCAAGTGAATGGGTCCGCGAATTTGTGATGCTGGGTGCACACAACCAGTGCCCATGTATTGCGGATCCGCCGTATGCAGGCCACAATATACTCACAGCCGCACAATGGCCATGTGATTGAGCCCTTGGAAGACGCCCTCCATGAGCGCTCCATGAGCGCTTCAAGCCCTCCATGAGCGCTTCCTAGGCCAGTGACGTCACTGTATATTGGTCACATGGCCTATGGTCATATGGCCCATATTGGTCACATGGCCTAGTTGCATCTCAGCCTCTTTTAATTCAATGGGGCTGAGCTGCGGTTACCAAGTACAGCCACTATACAATGTATCGCACATTGCTTGGTAAGCTGCCAAAAGGCCACAGCGCTCACCTGGACTCTGATGAACACCGCAGCTTCCTAAAACAGGAAGTGCTTGGACTCAGACCCCCACCAATATGATAATGATGACAAATAGCATGTGAACACTGAGCCTCTGTGATCCCATGCCGCTTGGGGGCATATCACCAGTGAGGCCATGACCATGAATGGGACATCACACTTCTTGTTCGTCGGGGACTGGAGGAAGGGGATGGGTGTCTTGGCATTGGATTTGCGTGGTAATTAAAAATGTCTTAAAATGAAAAACAAGTTACAACTCTCCCTGTTCTCCAGGGTGCGGGTCTGGTTCTCCGGGTGCTGTTATTTTACAGAGAGTAGAGGTGACATGCCTGGATACAGCAGGTGACAGCCAAACACTGTCCTCAATTGTCTATGAGGAAGTGATTGACTGTAGCGGCGATTTTCTATATACTTGCACATTACTGTCATTGTCACACTGTTGGTGACATGCATAGTGATGTGCAGGGATTCAGCATATGATTGCTGCAGCCAATCACAGTGCTCATAGATAGACCACTACCACTGAGGATAGTGATTGGCTGCAGCGGTTGTGTGCTGTATCCAGGTATGTCATCGCTACTGTCTGTACAGTAACAGTGTCAGAAGAATCAGACCAGCATTACAAAGAACGGCACTGGAGAAAGGGTGAGTATAACCTTTTTTTTAAAATTTTAAACCATTTTAGGACTTGATAGTGATTTTAAATTTTCTTGGACAACCCTTTTAACGTTTGGGTTAATATTTATTACATATTAGGAATTGCCATATTTCCCACACCGTAAGACACACTTTTTTCCCTCAAAAGTGGGGGAAAAATGGCAGTGTGTCTTATGAAGTGAAAACTAATGAGTGCTTATATTATGCTACACTGGTACACAGTAGGACAGGGGAGTGGTGAATACAGTTCTCCTGGTACTGGTTCTACTTATTGCTCCCTGGTCTTCTACCAACATCGCGTGCTGTGACCTGACATTGCACAGAACAAGTGCACACTATGACCTGACGCTGTGCGTTGTCAGGCCTCAGTGCAGCGAGGTGCCAGCAAAAGACCAGGGAGCAGTGAGTGCAGGAAGTACACTCTAGAGAGTGGTGGCGCTATCTGAAGCAGGAGGGATAAGTTCTTTTATTTATTTTATGTCTCATCTGAGGTCTGATTGGGGTCTGATGTGGGATCTGATGTGAGGTCTGATGAGGAATAGGGGCCTGAGGTGAGGTCTGATGAGGAATGGGGGCCTGATCGGAGGTCTGATGAAGATTGGGTGTCTGATCTGAGGTGTGATGAGGAATGGGGGTCTGATGAAGAATGGGGGTCTGATGAGAGGTCTGATGAAGAATGGGGGTCTGATCAGAGGTCTGATGAAGAATGGGGGTCTGAGGTCTGATGAAAAAAAAAAGTTTTTTTCTTATTTTCCTCCTCTAGTTGCATCTTATGGTCAGGTATGTATTATGGTGCAAGAAATAAGATATATAAAGAGTTCACTCATTACATGGATGCTATAACACATAACTAATAAATTCTAAACTGTATCTTGCCTATACACATGTTTAGTATTTCCATAACATAGATCATTGTAGTTTTACAATCAGCGTTACACATGACATACAAGTATGCAGATCATGTTAGCCTCCAAGCTGTTACTATTAATGAATATAGACAACATACAATTTGTATGGTTGATGATCAAATGATTACGTCACTGATATAATAATCATTTTTATACGCTGTAAATACATCCATAACTTTCCATGTGTGACGGAAAGTGATTTTAATGACTGTAATAGCATGTAGTGTAATTTCGACCTTGAGGTAACCGGCAGCTGCTAATTGCTATAATACAATATGTGCAAATCTGAGCACGACCTGCCTGGATGTCTGTTTTTCAATTGCCAAGCTATAATTAATCTGCAGGCTATGAACACCAGTTGTATGGAGGTGGGATGGTCTGTTAGAATGACTACCAAATTCTTTCACATGGTGATCCAGCACGCTTTCACATTATTGAAGTGACAGAATGTCGACATGCGAACATAAGCCCTTAATTATAGACCTACCATTGAAAATAGTTTTATTGCCTTTTCTGAGTTCAACAACATCTGAAATGAATGGTAACCCTTTAAGTTACATACCTTTGATAAAATGGTACTGTATTTTACTATACAAGCCTCCGTCGCAGATTCTTTCATGTTTGGAAGGAAAAATAGCAGAACCTGATGGACCCCATTGTAAGTCAACAGAGGAGTGCAACAAGTATCGGTGGCACTTGCCGTGCAACATATCTTGCAATTCTCTATGGTTCCCTTCATGAATGGAACACAGGCAGATATATAAAGAATACTCAGGGGTGCACCTAGCCTTTCTGCTGACTGAGGCGAAAACTGAATCATATTGCAGTCCTTTTGGCTATTTCAACAGGGTCAATCAGCCAGGGCAAGAGTGGATACAAAAAGCAGAGGGTCCAGGTATTAGAACAGTACGTATATGGGTACCTAGCTTTGGAATAGCTCAGCATTGAGGCACCCCCTTAAATCTATGTAGCACTCCAACAGTGATTTTAATTGCTATGAAATTCATTAGTTCAGTTCCTACTGTCTTCAATGCAACTTAATAGACAGTAGGAAACTGCTGACAGCTTCTAAGGTGGCACTGCCTCCCTTACTTGTTTAGCTGAGAACTTAAAGTGGCCCTGGAAAATAAACCTAAAGTGGTCCCATTTTGTAGGCAGGTCCAAATTAACAGAATGCGGGGCAACACAAGTAGACGGGGTCAACAATACCATGCTGCAAAATACCATCCCAGCAGAACCAAATAACACAGTGTTACACAATATATTGCCCAAAAAGCTGTCCCTCTGTGGTGGCCATCAATAGCTACCATCTTCTGTCCTCCTCCTCCTCCAGTTGTATATGGAGCAGGAGGCTAAGGAGGTGAGGTGCAGGCCACAGCAGTTGAATTCATAAGGGCATGTGTGGTCACTGGCTGGGTACATGAGTACCTGTTCTCACAGCATTAATTACTGTTGAGAGCTCATTATGTACCCCAGGGATCTCAAACTCGTGGCCCTCCAGCTGTTACAGAACTACAATTCCCATCATGCCTGGACATTCTTCAGCTACCAGGGCATGCTGGGAGTTCTAGTTTTGCAACATCTGGAGGGCCACGAGTTTGAGATCCCTGATGTACCCGGTAAGCAACAGAGAGAGGGAATTGGGTGGCCCCCTGGGGCATCGGCCCACCGGTAAATTTCCCTGTAGGATCTATGGCCAATCCGCCTCTGGTCAAGATGATTACAAAAATCCCACTGGGCATCCTCTCTAATATAGAATAAAATAGATTCAGTTATATATGATATGTCCACCAATTGTCAGGACATGTGGTTAGCAAGAATTAAAAAAAATATTCCAAAGACCAAAGCATACAATAAATCATCTTGGATGAACAGGTTCTCGAGTGAAAGAGTAGTCTACTACTTTTTGGATTTTTTAAGGGATAATTTGTTTGAAAATCGTTCACTCTTTGCACAGGAAATAATATTGTTTAAGAATATATTTTTACATCCATGACAAGATGCCCTAAGAGCCTGGAGCACATGGCCATGTGAGCTCCTACTGTACCTCCATATGCCTCCAAATTCATAGGATGGAATCCAAAGGAAAAATAAATGTGCCATGTTTTACCAGATGTCATATTATGATGTTATCCTCTCAAAGCATTGCTTCTAGGGGCGATTACCTCAATAATACAGTGCTGTGTGAAGGTACCATATGGCCATGCCTGAATGCCAGATCTAACCATCTCCTAGGTTAGATGAATCTTTAACGCAAGCTGGAAGAGCATCCTCCACTACACCTCTGTATGGAGGAGTGAACATAGCAGGATCTTCAAGACGAATGAAATTGTTGTGAATAGTAAATTGTTTAAAAGGTTAGGTTTATGTTTGAACAACTTCTGAATACTCAAATGGATCTAAATAAAAAATGAACGCACTTTTATATGTTGATTAAAAATATACTACTATTTAGTGTATACAGCTCTCATGTGTCACCTATGTGTCTCCAGGATAACAGACAACAAACAAATCCTGTGTAGTTTGATCCCGCATTCATGCATACCCTACTTCATGTAACTGGTTTTACTATTTTAATTATACTTGAATATACATTAGCTAGAAGAAAGGGGCAGATGGAAGTATAAATGCAGGACACTGACAGCGAATCAGAATTTGGGCAGTTTGGGCAGCTGCTCCGTGGCTGTCCGTGGCTGTCCAAAAAGTCCAAAATCTTTAGAAAAATTGCAGTTTTATTGTGGTTTGGCCAAAAATTGCTGTAATAACTGCTTTATGCAACTTTCTGCAGGATATTCTGAAGGATCTTCGAACTGTTACATAGCCTCTGAAGGTCATCAAGCTACAGGAGTCAGAAGTGGAGCTGCTGGTAAAGTGTATGGGATCTAACATTTGTAAGTATGTAGGGGGCCTGGATGTCTGAATTTATTTAGGGGGTCTGCCCTTGGTCGGTGTTTAGGGGGTCTGGGGGGCCTGAATTTATTCAGGTGGTCTGCCTTGGGTCAGCATTTAGAAAGTCTGAATTTATTCAGGGGGGTTTCCTGGGTCTGTAATAGGATGTCCTGTATTTATTTAGGCAGTCTTCCTCGGGTCTGTATTTAGAGGGTGCATTATTTAGGGGGTCTGGATTGAGCCTGTATTTAGAGGATCTGGTTTTGGAGTCTGTATTATGCAGTTTAGATGGTCTTTGCTGGGTCTGTACTTAGACTATAGTGTTTTGGGGTCTGTACTTATTTAGGGAACCTAGCTAGGGGGTCTGTTCTTGGTTCTATATCTGTAAGGATGGGTCTGATGACTGCAAAGGTAGATCCACATACTGTATAGCATATACAGTGCAGATTTTCTGCTGCCGTATTGCAGAGGAAAATTAGTAGTGTTTTACAGCAGCTGCAAAGTGGGTGCAATTTAAGGAAATCTCATCCACACACTGCATAAAAAATCTGTGCAGAATCAGTGCTGAAATTGACGCGCGTCATGGTATGTCAATTTCTACTGCGGATCAGCGCTGTGGATATCAGCATCCACATGTGGCTCTTTCAGGTTTTGATGCAGATTTGTTGTCCACCACTGGGTTATTAATACTGTATGTAGTCTGCAACCAAGGAGACACATAGGCCTCCATCGAAGCTGTAGACACATGGTAGGAGATACAAGATAATTTGCAAATAAATTTATTTTTATTATTTGAGATGCAATAAAGTGAAACTGGTTGCATAAGATAGTCATTGTGTTTTAAGAGCACTGGTATCTTGTGTATTGCTTTTAAGAAAGTACCGGTATGTTCCTCCTCATACACACTTTACCAACTCATTCAATGCATTTTCAGCTTTGTTAAATATGAATGCTATATAAACTTTTCCTAATAATGCACTTTAAAGGTCAACTAAGAACATATAAAACATTTAATTTTGAACTGAAATTACAGCAATTTGTCACCTTTTTTCTTTATAAATGTTATCCCATTATGTGAAAGTTTAATGCAGATGTATTTTTATTACCATTTATTACCATTCCATAGAATGTACAGCGGGTATACGGTCTAGGTAAGTTATTTCATTTACTTGTCAGTTTTTTCACTCCCTATCATTATCTTACACAGTACTTACCTTAATTTCAACTCCATAACCAGAATACACGTAGATGGTATAACTGCAGTCAAGGCCAGTGTTATAAAGAGTACTTCTATAAACTGGAGACCGGAGAATGCCTTCAGGAGCAGTAAAATTTTTACTGCAGGGTTCTGTAAGAGAAAAGACAGTATCACAGCTGAATATGTGTCTCCCTTTAAAATGTCTTTTTCCCAGTGGTAGGTAAAATGACACACCCAATGATCACATACTGTAAATAATAATTTAGCACAGTCAAATTTGTCCTTTCACAGGATATAAAGGACTGCATGGAATGACGTTAAGGGGGTCATCTTGTTTCATGATACTGATGACCTATCCTCAGAATAGGTCATTAGTATCAGATCGGTGCGGGTCCGACTCCTGGTAACCCCGCGGATCAGCTGTTAAAAGAGGCCAGCGCTCATGCGGGTGTTGAATCCACATTGTTTACTGCATTCTATCTACAGTGTAGTGGCGGTGCAGGGCTATCAGTGACTGGCAGCTATCTCTGTATACACACTTACACAGAGAATGCTATCAATCACTGATAACACCTCCCCTGTGTACAGCTATCAGTGACTGACAGCTATTTATGTATACACACTTACACAGAGAATGCTATCAATCACTTGATAATACCTCCCCTGTGTACAGCTATCTCTGTGTACACACTTACACAGACAATGCTATCAAGTACTGATAACACCTCTCCTGTGTACAGCTATCAGTGACTGGCAGCTATCTCTGTATACACACTTACACAGAGAATGCTATGAGTCACTGATAATACCTCCTCTGTGTACAGCTATCAGTGACTGACAGCTATTTATGTATACACACTTACACAGAGAATACTATCAATCACTGATAATACCTCCGCTGTGTACAACTATCAGTGACTGACAGCTTTCTCTGTATACACACTTACACAGAGAATGCTATCAATCACTAATAACACTTTGTCTGTGAACAATTAAAGTCAGAAATAGAGATAAATATATAAATTACAGGTTTAACTGAATATTTTTCTATAAACTGATATATTAATATGCTCAGATCCTCCTGCTCTACAAAGATAACCCATTGATTTCAATGGGCTTTATGCCATGGTTAATTCCTCCTGTGGTGGTGCTTGCAGGGAAATTGAACATTTATTACCAGGTTTCCACCAGGTTTACTGTAAATCAGTAGTGTTCCGCGAAGATAAACACTATGTGATCAGCTTATCGTCAAGGGATCCTTTAACATAGGATTGTACAAAGAGATTTGATTAACTTTTTATTCCTTGCAATATACAACATAGAAATGTTTTCCCTTAGAATGAACATTTCTCTTACATCTACGGGAAAAAGGTTAAAGGGGTTGTCTCACTTCAGTAAGTTGCATTTATCATGTAGAGAAAGTCAATACAAGCTACTTACTAATGTATTGTGATTATACATATTGCTTTCTTTGCTGGCTGGATTCGTTTTTTCTAGCACATTATACACTGCTCGTTTCCATGGTTACAGACCACCCTGCAATCCATCAATGGTGGTCGTGCTTGCACAATATAGGGAAAACATCAGCCTCTCTGGTGGCCAGGACCATGGGAGTGCACATAGGCTGGTGCTTTTTCCGATATTGTGCAAGCACGACCGCTGCTGACAACCCCTTTAAAGGATGAGGGCTAGGACCTTACTGGATTAGTGAGTGTGTTGTCATGAATAAGTATCAGAAGATGTGGTTCGTTTCATGAAGCCTCATCTCTTACATGTCCCGCTTCTCATTTTCCAAATATTTTACAGACTGAGTTAGGTTTTTTTTTTCGCTGCATTGTCCGTGTGGGAGTTGTGTCCATAACACATACTGTAGGAACCCATGTTAAAAAAATGTATAACTTGTAACATTATTTTTGTACTGAATGAGTCTGTATTGAAAACAGTAAGAAGGCCTAGCATATATTGCTCAATAGAGGCCAACAGAACACTCTTTTCTGGTATGTATAATGGCAGCCTTGGTGTCCATGCGTTAGGATCTTTCCCAACATGTCAAGTAAAGATAAACTGTGAAAACACCCTTAAAATGCATATTTGTGGTTACATTGGGCCAATATTTGCATATTCACCTGGTACTGGCACTGTTGTAGTGACAGTTGTAGTAATAATGGTGCTGGTAGTAGTTTCCTCTTCTTCTTCATTTGGTGTCAATGGAGATGGTGATATCTTGGACACAGTCTTTTTTGTATGCTTTCTCTCTGGTGTAATTCCATTGGCGTTTTCAGTTGACCCAGATGGGACCCTGCTGCCTTGTGTGGCAGTGGGAAAGTAGGAATGAGCAATTGATAATGGTTCCACGTGGCCTAAGCCTTGTTGAGATGCATAATAAGGATTACCCTTCTCTGTCTGAAGTGCAACATGAGAATCCAAAGTTGGCAGAGAGTCCAGGACTGGGAACGATGAGACTGTGTCCCGTATTTCTCTTCCATTTTCAGTGACAATAGATGTGGTGTCCATTATCATAGTAGATGGATTAAGAGGCATTGTAGGTGTAGAAGAATCATCATGGGAATTTGATAAAGGGTCTCCATGTGCCAGATTAATCCTTGTTTTGAGCGCAGTCAATCTGTCTTTTAAATCATTATCATCTTGTTTGATTCTAGAAAAGTAAGATGGTAGATGTCGGAAGTCCTTTTTCATGATACTCTCATGAAGAATCCCTTCTAAAAGTGGGTGGTGGTTCAACAATGTCATAGTGGGTGCTGTTGTGATGAAAGGCACCTCTCCTTCGAGGTCCTCTGTTAGGGTGGTGGACGTTGTATCTTTATTTGGATCCCATCTTCCAGTTGGCTTATTGCTGATTTCATTTTTTACTGCAGAAATTAAACCTGGTTAAAATAAGACAAGAGGAATTAGTGATGAAATTTGCTAAAGTTTCTTCAGATTCATTCAAATTCAGATTAAAATTCAAATCAACTAACAAGATAGAATCTTGGTCTATCCTTATTCTTTGTAGGCCAAAATGTGCATATAAAAACAAAGCCTATATATACCTTCCATGTAAGAGCAATAAAATCCAAGATCATGGAGGCATTATAAAGAACACAAAGAAAGTTTACAGAAGCGAAATTCTGAGTTCTTACTAAAGCTACCGTATTTCTTTCTTTGACCAAAAATAATCTCTGGTAAACAGCAACCTTTGACACAAGATGGAATCCAACACTGAACAGAAAAACTATTTTCAACTCGTTCCAGGGCAGATTTCTTAAAAATAAAATAAGTATTCTTTTACTTTCGCCTGCTGCGCCTGAAGGATGAAAAGAAAGTTCATTTAGACTTGACCCCAATCAAGGCAAAGGAGAAAAATCTATTTTGAGTGGCTACAACATAGACAAAAACTGAAGGGATCAATGTGGCTGGTGGAGAAAATGTCAGCAAAAAATGGACCAGGCTTCTCTCATCTTCCAATCTATAGGTTTGTAGGAGACCTCTCACGTAATAACCATCTGACATTGGCCTCAGATGTAATGGCCTTGTGCAAAACCAATGTATGGCTCAGTGGTGAAACAGGACACTTTCATGGTGTTACATTATCTATATTCATTGCGTTATCTCATAAGACAAGGAATAATACATGATGCTTCCAGATGAATATGTTTTTCTGACTTTTTAATGTTATATTTCTGTTCATAATACTTAGATAATGTGCATCTTTTTCACATAATTACTGTTCCATGAAACTGGTCTTCCGGCAGGTTTTGTGCAAATTTCATGGTGGTTTGTGGATATTTTTTGGCCATTTTGGCAGAGGCCCCAGGGTGGTGCTTAAATATCCCCAAATATATTGGAAACTATGATGTTTAACTTTATAGGATTTATTTAAAGAGCATCTGTCAGCATGATCAACATACATAAATCAGGCATAACGCCTGGTAGGGTTAATCATGCTGAGTAAAACAATATATTTCCTATCTCTATAGGGTTATTAAGTGCCAATATAGATTCATTTTTATATTTATATACATTAGGTATTTGAAGCACCAGACGGCTGGCCATAGCACTAGGCACACTGCTAGTTCAAAGTCCCTGTGCTCTCTGGACTGCTCCCTCTCCACTGAGTGACAGGGCTGAGTGAATTTCTGTACAAATTGGGGTGACAGATCCTGTTTAAAAAAAAACAAATATTAAAAATTAAAAAACACCCTTTCCCAATTTTATCAAAATAAATAAACAATAAAAAATAAACATAATAGATATCACCACGTCCCAAAATGACTTAACTATTAAAATATAAAAATAGCTTTCCTGCTTGGTAAATGCCAGAACAGTCCTCATAGAAATTGAATAAAAAGTGATCAAAAATTTGTACATACCCAAATATGGTACAAAAAAAGCTACAGTTTTCCCCTCAAAAAAACAAGCACCCATACAGATCTGCAGAGGGAAATATTTAAGTTATGGGTGTCAAATGGGTGTGAAAATGGCAATGCAAAGACAATTTTTATTTTTTCTAAGGTTTTAATTTTTTTTAAAGTACTTAAACAAAATAAAAACTATACAAATTTGGTATTATCGTTATCGTACTGAACCACAGAATGAGAACATCAAAATATAAAACCCCCCAAAACTTTTTTCTGTTCCACCCCACAAATATTTTTTTTCCATTTTCTAATACAAGATATGGTAAATGAAATGGTGCCACAAAACAAATACAAAATGTGAACTGAAAATTTAAAAAGTTATGGCTATTGGAATGTGGAGTGGAGAAAATAAAAAACGCAGAAATGAAAATGGGCCCAGCCTAAAAGCAGACATGCTACCCACTATAGCATATGGTGATTATTATGCTTCACACAACCAGTCATGTTGAAAGCTTAAGCATAAGCTGAACATATCCGTAGGAGAAACCTCCGGAGGGCTCAAGCTCAGACACAATAATGGACCCCTAATAAAACAGGGCACTTAAGGTCTAGCAGAAGACAATTTCCTTTTGCACTAACGTGAGAACCCCAGATTATTATATATATTAAGCCTTATTGATGATAAGTCCTGCATGAACTACTTAAAAGTGGGCATACGTCAGGTATACACAGATGGTAAGCATTCAGAATAGTTTCCTCTAGTAGGCCCAATGAATTTCAGTCCAACACTGGTCAAAAGAGTTCTTTTGGCATATGCTGGACAGATATACAGTGCCATACCTTCTTTTTCATTTTATAAGAAAGCATAATCTGCTGTGCTTCCTATACAAAGACATTCCACAAAAATTTTACCATTATGGTTTGGGGGTCATTTATTAAGGCATTTTAGACGCCGGTCTTAATACCCCTTTAGCTGGCAGTGGATGCGCCGAATTTATGAAGAGACGCTGGCCTCTACATAACGTGGTCATATCCATGTTGGTGGCATATTTTTATCCGCTGGTGGCATACAGTATATTTAGACCATTTTCTATGCCTAAAACAGGCGTAGAAAATGATAAATGAGATGGGCATGCCAGCCCCCCTCCTATTCCCTGCTCACACCACACCCCCTTTTTTACACCTGACGTGAGCAGGGAAAAAGTCGCAAAAGTGCTGTATATCTCTTTGTAAATGAGCTCCTTTATCTTTAGAATGGTAACCTAAGAGAGACGAGGGTGACTATATCTCCCTACCATGGTATACATGTGAGGAGTTTTCGCCAATGTAGCAGTACAGTTATCCCTCAAGATACAATAGCCTCAGATTACAATATTTTCAACATACAATGGTCTTTTCTGACCCATCGAAAGTTGAAACTAGACTCAACATACAATGTCTCAGACTCCGCTCCAACCAATGAAGGCCACCTCTCTGGTAAAATAGCTGGACTAGCTACTAGTTATCAGCTATTCCTGATTATACAGTGGTTGTCCCGGAACCAATTAATATTGTAGCTTGAGGGACCAGTGTATATACTTCCTTATATACTACCACTGTTAGTTCACAGAACAAATTATCACCTGTGCCAGGCAATCTTATCCATTACTGAGCAGATGATGTACGGGACTTGGAGTACATAAGGAGACTGCACTACAAGCATTGCCTTAATAAATGATTCACTTCTGTAAATTCAGAAACTCATTCTACTGATGAACACTCTTCTCCAACACCGTTCTCCTGTACTAGTACAGTAATTAATAAATGTATTCATCATTCGTTCTGACCTTTCTTCCAAATCCACTGAATCTTCCCTAATCATTTTCACTTGTTCGCCGGTGTTTATCAACATTTCATCCTATTTCTCTCTTATTATCCCTTCCTCCCACAGACTCGCTCATCTGCTTCATTACAAGGGAGTGTCAGAAATGAGCGTGTTATTACTTTTTCTCATAATAAGTTCTTGCTAAATGAGCCGGAATCTTAAAGTGCCTCTATCAGTAGATTGTGCTGTAAGCCTTCAAGGTAGGAGAATCCAACCTGTTACTCTCTGCTGCTGCTGAAGTACAACAACCCTCATCAGGCTATTCATTGCAATGTAAAAATAATGGTGAAACACATAGGAGCTCCAGGGGAAACCAATAACAGAGGGCAGGAACATAATATAGGCCCTCAATGGGACCAACTCATACGGGAAAATTCATCACCTGTCAGCCAATCCACCAGTAATTGTGAGCCTTGAATTGGAATAAGCATGTGGTCAGTAGACGGCACTATTATTTTTTTTTTTACTGGAGTGTCCACTTGCCTCCAGGACCATTGTACAGCTGCACATATTGTATTTCCACTCTAGCCGTACACAGATCTCATATGGCTCCATAGCAAAACGTAGCAAGGCCCCCTCCCACCCATTTTCTCAGAATGATGTCCCAGTTCTCTGATGAATTTGCAATATTTTTATTAATTAATAATTATAATAATAATAATTAGGCTTGAGTGAATCAAGCTTTGGATTGATGAATTCATATGGTATTCCTATCAGTTTATTTAAAAACATTTTAAAATCAGAATCCAAAGTGGGCTTTGGCACTGGCTGGTACCTCGATACCAACGCCCACTTCGGATTCCTATTATAAAATAATTTACATATGCAGATAGGAATACCATATGAATTCACCGAAGTCTTGTGCGACTTTGGGCGATATGAAGTTGGCCTACACGGAGCCAATACATTTTAATGCAGTACAAAAACAGCATTAAAAGCAAAGTTTTTGAACGTATGGACTTCGGATCTATTATCCGAAGCTCAATTCGCTAAATAATAATAATAATAATAATAATAATAATAATTATTATTATTATTATTAAGAATACAACTCGCACTCCTCTTCACCCACTTTATGTGACTTCTTTGTTGAAACAGTATCTCGGGCTACGACCTCTGTTGCAAAAAGTGGAACAAGTTCTGAACATCATATTTCTCAGTGTATTTACCCCAGACAAATGGAATAAAAACAGTGGTAAATATCCTGCTTCCCTTCACACAGTATATTAGAAAACCATCTGCTTGCAGTCTAAACTAGGGGAGCTCAGGGCATAGAAATTTTTACAGTTACCATTGACTTCAGTGAATACTGCAAATAATCTCTTTGCACTGAGCTCCCCCTAGTGTTGGCTGATGAAAAATGTAGTAAATCTATGCTGGGAACAGTAGAAGCAGGTCAGTGCCAAGTGGTTACCACTAATTAAGGCATTATTAATACTGGGGACCACTAATGGAGGCATTGATAATACTAGGGAGTCACTAGTGGGGCATTAATAACACTGGGGCTATTAATGGGGGTATTATTATTACTTGGGCCATTAATGGAGGCATTATTAATACTGGGGGACACTAATGAAGGCACTATTAATACTTGTGGTCACTAATGGAGGCATTATTTATACCGTGGGTCACTAATGGAGGCATTAATAATACTAGGGAGACACTTGTGGGTGCATTAGTAATACTGGGGGCCAATAATGGGAGGCATTAATCATATCCATTTTTAATGGCTGTTAAAAATGGATTTAAAACATCTGTTAAAAATGGACAGAAGGTAAGTAAATGGATACAAAAACAGTTTAAAATGGCTATAAAAAACAGACAGTGAAACCTTCTTTCCAATCTGTGAATGGGATTGTATTGGGGCTATGTATTCTCCTGGCTGCCCTATTGCATTATCAGCATGCCCAGAGAGCAGTTTCTATAATAGGAATGGGTACTTGTGCATTTTCTTGATATATACTGTAGCATAGGTTCACTAAAGTGGCAAGCTTCAGGATTATAGTAAATATGCCATGGAAATGGTTCAGAAGTGGTTTTCAGAATATCTGTGTTCTAATACTGTATGACAAAAAAACCATCATCCAAGTACATTATTTCCCCCAGGAAGCTAAGTGTGACATCAGATAATTTGGTACTGAAAAAGTCCCAGCACATAAGCTTAAAGGGGTTAGCCCATGACTAATATAAAAAAATGAAAATCAGACATCATATAGGACATGACAATGATTTCTAACAAAGCCACAACCAGCCCTGTACCTCACATGGATCCAGAGATCTCCCCATTCATTGCTCTGCTATATTTATATCAAGCTGACAGCTCAAGGGGAGTGTCTTTTCTGTTGTGGCCCAGGAGGCGTGTCTCAGCTCCCCTATCACAGCTCAGGAGGTGTGTCCATTCTGTTGCAGCTCTCTCCTTATCACAGCTCAGGAGGCAGTTGAAAGATGAAAATGAGCATGTGTGGCCTTCTTAAAGGGGTTTTCCAGGATTTTACTACTGATGACCTATCCTCGGGATAGGTCATCAGTATCTGATAGGTGGGGGTCCGACACCTGGGACCCCCCACTATCAGCTATTTGAGAAGGTACTGTTGCTCCTGTGAGCGCCGCTACCTTCTCCCCCACTCACCAAGCACACCACATGTAGGACAGGACAATGATTTCTAACAAAGCCACAACCAGCCCTGTACCTCACATGGATCCAGAGATCTCCCCATTCATTGCTCTGCTATATTTATATCAAGCTGACAGCTCAAGGGGAGTGTCTTTTCTGTTGTGGCCCAGGAGGCTTGTCTCAGCTCCCCTATCACAGCTCAGGAGGTGTGTCCATTCTGTTGCAGCTCTCTCCTTATCACAGCTCAGGAGGCAGTTGAAAGATGAAAATGAGCATGTGTGGCCTTCTTAAAGGGGTTTTCCAGGATTTTACTACTGATGACCTATCCTCGGGATAGGTCATCAGTATCTGATAGGTGGGGGTCCGACACCTGGGACCCCCCACTATCAGCTATTTGAGAAGGTACTGTTGCTCCTGTGAGCGCCGCTACCTTCTCCCCCACTCACCAAGCACAGCACATGTACAGCGGCTGTGCTTGGTATCGTGCTCAGTCCCATTCACTTCTTCTCAAACAGCTGCAGCTGATAGGTCATCAGTAGTAAAATCTGGAAAAACCCATTTAATGAGCCGGTCAAAGAAATAAGAAATTAAGTGGTGCTATACTGATACATTTTATGGAATAACTCAGTAGCTATACAAAATTTTTAATTACATGCAATTACAAAAGTATTCAGATTCAGGTGTAGGTTTGAAAACTGTAGAATATTTTTTGTGGGACTACTCCTTTAAACCAAGCCTGAACCTTTTAAGAAATGAAAATAATAATTTCAGTAATGTCCCTCCCCACTTAAGAACCCTTTCCTAGATGTGCATTGGTGTTTCTTTATGTCTGTCTTTGATATTTACTTTTCCTTTCAAACTACCTATCTTTAGCAGAATAAAAAATTAGGTGTGAACCCAGAAGATCTGTCCTACACTTATCATTTCTCAGCTTGGGACCATATCAATCATAGAGGCTCTCTCAGAAAATTCTACACTCGCTGTCTAAACAATCTCAGCCTCCTGTTAAGGAACTCTGTGAACATACAGTAGCTTTCTGTGCTATTGTATTATTTGCCAAATGTGTGGATGCTGATTTCAAATCACTGCCATTTCTGATGAGATGCACTTAATGGGGAAAAGTGAGGAAATAGCCTTCACATGAAATCTATCTGAATGAAGTCCAATATATATATATATATATACAGTTTCGGACTGGCCCACCAGAGGACCGGAGGATCCTCCGGTAGGCCCCAAGCCAGGAACCTATAGTCAGGGCCAGATTATCATTGGAGCATTTGGAGCTACTGCTCCAGGCCCCGGCTCCAATGATTTCAGGGGGGGCCCCGCGCCCTTGGTGCCGCCCTCCGCTGCCGCATACCTCCCAACCGTCCCGGATCCAGCCTCTGGCAGCTGTCTCTGCGTCCATAGGACTGTTGCAGGAAGGAGCAGACAGCCGAAATCGGCTATCTGCTTCTTCCATCCTCCCTCCTGTCCCCCCTGCAGCTCTCTGTACCTCCCAGGCATGCCTCAGGTCTCAGATGAGAAGAAGATCTCCTGCTCTGATGATGCTGGCCCTGCTGCTATGAAAAAGGTAAGTATAATTTTTTTTTTTTAACTTTCTGTACACTGTGTTTATTATCCCTGTACTGTGACATCACTGTGTTTATTATCCCTGTACTGTGACATCACTGTGTTTATTATCCCTTGACTGTGATATCACTGTGTTTATTATCCCTGTATGGTGACATCACTGTGTTTATTATCCCTGGACTTTCACATCACTGTGTTTATTATCCCTGTACGGTGACATCACTGTGTTTATTATCCCTGTACTGTGACATCACTGTGTTTATTATCCCTGTACTGTGACATCACTGTGTTTATTATCTCTGTACTGTGGCATCACTGTGTTTATTATCCCTGTACAGTGACATCGCTGTGTGTATTATCCCAGTGCAGAAAGAGGTAAGTGGTCTGTGTTTGTGTGTTTGTTTTCTATTTTTCAGGGTCGTGAATGCAGAGGACTACGTCAGATTCGGTGGACTACGTCAGACCAGCTTTTTTGCTTTTTTTTTTTTAATAAAATGGTCAAACAGGGGTCTGGGGGAGTGTTTATTTCAATAAAATGTTTTATACTTGTGTGTGTGTGTATTTTTTTTTTACAATACTACAGTTTTAGTAATTATGGCATTTATTATCTACAGATGGCCCTGATTACTAATACTGGGCTTAGTGCTTGCCGGTATGGCAGGCCAGCACTAACCCCAACATCTATTACCTTGGCACCCACCGCCACCAGGGGTGCCGGGAAGAGCCGGGTACCCGCAGGACCGGACCTTCTAAATTGAGGGTCTGGCTCTGGGGCAGCTGCAGGCTGGGAAGGGCCAATAACCGTGTCCCTTCCCACCCTGGTAGTGCCAGGCTACCGCTGCTGGTTGTATCTGGCTGGCGAAGGAAAAAAGGGGGGGACCCCACGCCAATTTTTTTTTAAATTATTTAATTATTTTTGTAAAAAAATGGCGTGGGGTCCCCCCCTTTTTTCCTTCGCCAGCCAGATACAACCAGCAGCGTCAGCCTGGCACTACTAGGGTGGGAAAGGACACGTTTATTGGCCCTTTCCAGCCTAATGGTACCAGCCTACAGCCGCCCCAGAGCCAGACCCTCAATTTAGAAGGTCCGGTCCTGCGGGTACCTGGCTCTTCCCGGCACCCCTGGTGGCAGTGGGTGCCGGGGTAATAGATGTTGGGGTTAGTGCTGGCCTGCCATACCGGCAAGCACTAAGCCCAGTATTAGTAATCAGGGCCGTCAGTAGATAGCCATGATTACTAAAACTGTAGTATTGTAAAAAAAAATACACACACACAAGTATAAAACATTTTATTGAAATAAGCACTCCCCCAGACCCCTGTTTGACCATTTTATTAAAAAAAAAAAAAAAAAAAAAAAAAAAAGCTGGTCCGACGTAGTCCACCAAATCCTACGTAGTCCTCTGCATTCACGACCCTGAAAAATAGAAAACAAACACAGACCACTTACCTCTTCCTGCACTGGGATAATACACACAGCGATGTCACTGTACAGGGATAATAAACACAGTGATGTCACCGTACAGGGATAATAAACACAGTGATGTCACAGTACAGGGATAACAAACACAGATATTTCTTTATGGTGGGCCCCAAGAATTATTTCCTCTGGTGGGCCCTAGGTACTCCAGTCCGACCCTGTATATATATATATATATATATATATATATATATATATATATATATAGTTTTCATATGCCTATCTTGAGGGGTAACCTTCCTTGGGACCCCCCTGTATTATCCCTTCCACACAATGTTTGATGAGACATTCACTTCAAATATGTGACCAAAATAGCATTTCCTCAAGAATAAGAAATGGATTAAACTGTATGGTATGACATTAAACAGATAAGTTTCAATCAGCTGACCATCTGCTGAGATATGTAGCATTCTTGTGCATAGATCGGTGAAGGGAGAAGGAACACCAGGCCAGTTTCCAGGTAAAGCAATGTAGAGAAACACCTTAGCCAGCAAGTCAGATTACTTTATTCCAAATATCTTAAAAACACAAGTGTGCACGGCCCAGTGATCCATAGACGGTTCTTAACCGATGGCATACTGGAGCAACCTTTTAAGATCTGTCTCTACAGTCCCTTGACAATAACAACTGATGGTCTGGGGTAAGAAACACCATGCAGATGTGCATATTGATACAGATGGCAATGTTGTGGCCATGCCAGCAACCTCTACATGTGATAGTATCCTAATAATACTGGCTGACAATTGATAGATTTCCATCAGTTCTTACAATGAACGGGTTGCTTGAAGACCATTTAAGACTAAGTTAGGTTTTTGTATTCAATCTATTAGGGCATTGTGTTCCACTTTTCAGAGTCATAGCTAGGCTTTCATTCACCCTGACAAAGATTTAGAATGCTGCCCTATACCTGTATCTACATACCTTGGTCAAGGCAGAGGGGCTTGTTGGCAACACTAAACTCCCAGAACCTAGGGCAAATGCCCTGTCAACAGTCGGGTTTTTTTTTAGGACATTACATGTAAATCAGAGCACCTAGGGGTTGGGGTTTATGCAAATATTTTTTAAGAGTTGAGTTTTTGACAGATTAGGATGTCTTCCTGAAGCTATTGAGACAGGAATTTCTGTGTTGGTAAGCATTGCATGGGGGCTCACGAGTAAGGTAAATTAAGGTCAGGATGAATATACAGATCCCTTTGGGAATATCTAGGGCTATCAGTCTTTGGGGCTCCAGCACATGGCATTGCAGACCCATTGCTACTCCATGCATCTCAGTAAGACACAATTTTCTCTCCTAGGAGCAATACTTCTACCTTTGCAATATCTCTGCAATGAGGTATGAAATATGGAAAGTCATTTTTTTCTCCTGGATTGAGACAGTCACAGAAATCATAGGCCCAGATTTACTAACGTGTCTGCACCAGAAATTTGTCAAAAAAGTAGTACGGTTTCTACACTTTTCTCCTGACCCGCTCAACAAGATTGTACATGGCCTGATGAAGATGTGATGTCAACATCAAAACATGTTGGGGAAGATTTATCAAACTGGTGTAAAGTAGAACTGGCTTAGCAACCAATCCACCTTTCATTTTTGAAAGCTCATTTGGAAAATGAAAGGTGGAATCTGATTGGTTGGTGGAACTAAGCCAGTTCTACTTTACACCAGTTTGATAAATCTTCCCTATTGTTGTTATCTGTTATTCTATTCATAATAAAAAGAAAACTATTTTTATGTTGCCCATTATTGTGTCAGACCAATGGACTCACCAGTGCATCCCTTGTTAAACTGCCTGGCCAGTCCGACACTGATGCAGAGTAATAATTTTACGCAATTAGGAAAAGAAGTATTTTGTGCCTTTCATGACTTCTCACGTCTACTAACTGATTCTTGATTAGCGTGAAATCCACGGTGTTCCGGTGTTCCTTCTTAAGTCATGGTCTTTTCCTCTAACACATTAACGCCTTCACTAAGCACATGGAAAGAAGGAGACTAATGCTTGGACACAGTATAATAATCCTTAATCAGGTTTCATACTCATGGCTGATTCCTCCCCGTCTCCAACATGGCTACTGTTTGTTTTCTGTGCAATTTTGTATTTGGCTCTTTCATGAGTGTTTTTCCTGGACTATTAGTCTGATTATCCGCCCTTCAAGAAAAATCTGATCGACTCCTTTTTGCAGGTTAATGCTCGTCTGTATTTTTTCAACACCTCCCTTCTCAAGAGGCTTCCTCTGTTATATTCAGTCTCATTTTACCATGTGATATTTCTCATCCCATTCACAGACTGCACCTCTGTCCGCTAAGCTTTTCTAGTTTTTGATTGTTAAGGGTTTCTTTAGTTGTGTTTTCTAATTTTATCTACTGAAGTTAGGATCATCACTCAAAGTGTAACTGGCATTTTTTCTGAATACGACGCCATGTATGTACATGAGGAATAATACTATTTGTGGCCATTATGTGAGTTGTATCTGGCATTTTTAGCAGTTTCTCCCTCTGCAATTTGTCTGTAATTCTATTTTTTTTCTGAGATCCTTCAGTGAGCAGGCAGACAATCTTTACTGAAGGCAGATTTGAGACTTAGAACAGGAAAAGGGAGAAGGAGAGGAGCCTGATAACAGAAACACCTTTCTCTGATAAGATACATTACAAAGCTTCTTACAATCACTTGCACTATTCATTTATTAAAAAGAAAATGAAATGACAGTTACTCTTTAAAGGAATTATCCAGTCCCAGATTTCTTTGATGCATCATTACGGTAGATATTTCAAATTTAACATGAAATAAGTCTATGGGGTGAAGCTACCATACCAGACATAGAGTGTAGACAAGAATGGCACTAATTGAGAAAAATAAAATTAGGCAAAACATTCTAAATCCAGATATTACATGGAAGTCTTTTGTTTTTTTGCTCTGTTTGACATTTCTCCTCCTCATTGTATGCCATTTTTGTCTCACAGACATCCATTGTTTTTTGTCCTGGTTGAAAAGTGTAAATGCTAATGTGGGTCTCATTTTAATGGCATTTTGTACCATTCCTTATTTCCCCATATATGTAGCTCTGCAGAGGAAGAAACATTATAGTGTGGCACCTGCTTTCCTATAAAAACACAAGGAAAACAAGAAAAACACCATTAAAAACACCAGGTGGTGAAACAAATTATATGACCAAAAACACCTAAAAATAGCTAATAAAATGCTGAACAAGTTAGGCGGTTTCTTTTTGGCCCCAAGAAACACAAAACTCTGTGTGGTGGCACCTTTATGAACGTAAAATATAGCACAGATGCTAACAAACCCTTCTTTTTAAAGGATTAGAAAGATTTAGTTCCAATTATTGTAAGATATTTCTGCAGGAATCTACAACAGAGATGTTTTTTCCTTTGAAAATCATTTCTATATGTGAACCAAGCCTAACAAATAAAACAAACAGACTGTGAGCTTGTATTAAAAAACTGTATGCGGAGAAGAAAATGTAATTCTCCTTTAAAGCTTTTTCTTGTAAGGATTTTTATTATCCTGTCATTAGCTGGATGGAGTCATGCAGTAATAAAGTGGAGAGCACATTCATGCAGATGAGTCTTGCTGCTGCTGTGCTTACAGTTTAGTTTATGTAGTATATGTAGTATTATTTTTCCTTGTCTCGCTCTCTCTTTCTCCGTTCCCTATCTCTCTAGCAGGGTATCACTCATTGCTAGCTGCCTCTCTCTGCATCTTGCCCAGAGGGTCATAGATATGAGGTCCAGCAGTAAGCGAAGGATCAAGAAGCGAATTTCACGGCTGATGATGTAAAAGGCAAAACACTATCGTCTGGGCAGAGCTAACAAATGTACTCTCCTCGCTTAATAAGAAAGAATTATGTTAAGTAATACCAGCGAGACAGTTTCTGTAAAGCTAATAAATTAACCGCGTCAACGGGAACCAGAAGGAGGGGGAAAGAGTGGAAGACGAGAAAGTGGAGAAAGAAAAAGACTCTGGCAGCAAATTGCATTTTTTCCGATTGCGTTTTTTTTTCTATATACACATCGGCGTCTAAAATGAATCTTTGTCTTGAAGGAAATACATTTCATCCCCATGCAGGCCCAATGCATTTGCAGAAATGTTTTGAGTTTTCTTCTGGTAAAGAATTATAATTTTCACTATTGCCATACCGGTCTTCTGTAACATGGAGTATTCCAGCTTTATAAGACCAGAAAACAACATCCATGGGACCCTAAGGATCCTGGATTTGTCACCTATACATTAGGAGGGTGAAAGCAGCCTGAAACTGGAATACCTATTTAATCTCTTTTGGATAGACTGGGCTGGGTAGACTGTCATATGTATTCTTAAAAACTGTTATTTAAAATGAGTGGGTTAAAGAGGTTATCCCATGATTAATTTAAAAAAAAGTTAAAATAAAATGAATATCACACATCATATACATGTATTATATGTCATTCTCTTTCTAACAAAGCTACAACTTGACCTGTACCTTACATGAATCCAGATATCCCCTACTCTTTGCTTCAGTTGCTCTGCTAGATTTATTTAAAGCAGGCAGCTTTAGGGGGTGTGCTCTTTCTCAGGGTTTGTGTCCTTTTTCAGGAGGTGTGTCCACTCTGCAGCATCTCTCTTTTTGTAACTGCCAACAATAGATAGGGCTGGTGGCAGTTTAAGGATGGAACTGAGCATGTGCGACTACCTCAACAATGTTACTTGGTATGGAAATTAACAAAGAGCAGGCGGATCCATACAGGTAGATTTTGTTGGATTCATTGGCTATACTACATTTGTAATTACATGTAATTAAATAAGTATTCAGTTTCAGGAGCTGGTTTTAAAAATTGGACAACCCCATGAGGAGGTAACAATACAGTTACTGTATCTATATGAGGGATGCTTGGGAGAATTACTTCTATCTTGCAAACCCGTGAGTGGGAACCTGTAATCCAGACTTAAAGAGGACCCTTCACAACTCCTGACATACCTTTTTAAATATCCGTATGCATTCCCCATGTAATAACAATTCTGGAACATCTATTCTTATGTCTCTATGTTGTGCAATTCCTTTTATTATTTCTACTAGAAGTTATGAATGAATTGCTAGCAGTCTGCAGTAAGGGTAAAGAGGGGAGGTAACAAGTTGGGGTTGTGTAGCTGCACAGTCTGACAATGGCAGCACTGATTGGATAGAGTAAGACTGTGCAGGTACACACCCCCAGCTGGTTACCAGCTGGTACCCCTCTGTACCCTTACTGCAGACTGCTAGCAATTCACTCATAACTTGTAGTAGAAATAATAAAGGAATGACACAACATAGATACATAAGAATAGATGTTCCAGAATTGTTATTACATGGGGAATGCATGAAGCTATTAAAACAGGCATGTCAGGAGAGGTGACAGGTCCTCTTTAAATGATGAGAATACTGAATTGTTCTAAAAAGAAGAATGATGCAGCCTCACGTTCAATCCCTTAAGCCAGGGATCAGCAACCTGTGGCACTCTAGCTGTTCTGAATCTACAACTCCCAGACTCCTCCTTTCACTTCTAAGGGAATTACAAGAACAGCCAAGTATGAATGCATGCTGGGAGTTGTAGTTTCTTAGCAGCTCGAGTGCCAAAGGTTGCTGATCCCTGCCTTAGGCTAAAAGCACACTGAGTTCAGAAAGTCCATTTCACATGGTTGTCCTGAACCATAAGGACAGATGTATACATGCAGTGGCACATGTCTGCCACAGAAACCCATCCCTCATATGTAAATGTCATGTTGTACCAATAAAGTAGTATGTTTGATCAATTATTTTGGCATTTAACCCGAAGTATCTGGAGGTAAGCTCTGCACAAGTGATGTTTTCTTACAATCCGGTATGTAAAAGGTTCTCTCATACTTTAATACTTCATAATGTTATATTTTTAATACCATGTTTACAACTCTGTATTATTTATTCTTTCGTTCATCTTGAGTGGTGCTTTTTCAGATATGCTGCTAGGTCTTCCATTCCATTCTGCGTAGGAGTATGAAGCATATTGTGAAATTAAAGTGCTTCTTAAAGGGGTATTCTCATCTTAGACAATGGGGGCATATCGCTAGGATATGCCCCCATTGTCTTATAGGTGCGGGTCCCACCGCTGGGACCCGCACCTATATCCAGAATGGAGCGGGGAGCGCTGCGCCTGGAGGACCCCGGGTTTCCGGGGGTCCGGCCACCACCAGGCGCAGCTCCCCGCTGCGCTCATAGAAATGAATGGAGGGCGGCTGCGCATGCGCAGTGAGCCCTCATTCAGTTCGGGGGCTCCGTTCTGGATATAGGTGCGGGTCCCAACGGTGGGACCCGAACCTATAAGACAATGGGGGCATATCCTAGCGATATGCCCCCATTGTCTGAAATGAGAATAACCCTTTAATAGCAATAGCCAAGCAAGGGGGTATCTGCAGATGGAATGTTATCTAATGTTGTATAATGTTATTTCATGCTATGTAATGTTTATTCAGCATAGCATTGTATGGTTGGCATGGCCAGTGTTAACCATCCTGGCTCAGCTCTTGTAGGAGAGCTGGCTCCACCCTTAACCTAGGTTAGTTCTTACTGGGTTGTTGGAGGTAGGAAGCAGTGACCTATGCTCCTCCTTCTTAAGCCTCAAACTACAGAGACTCACCAATTTCTGAAAGATCAACAGAAAGCAAGAGAAAGAGAACTTAGAATCTGCATGGCCAAGTATAGGAGTCAGCAAGGTAACCTACCACTACAGCTATTCAGACTTTGCTGCAGTGAGGGACAATGTTAAGGCACCCTTCACATTTGGACATGTCCTGGCCAGGTGTGCTTTCAAACCCCTGTATCCCACAGTGGACACTACAGACCATTATTGCCAAGGTACTGTTGCCAGCCATACAGTCTACTGAGACAGACTTTAGACAGAGTACAAAGAGTGCCATAACGTCCACCTTTGCCTGCCTCCATACCTCGCTATCCGGGGAAAGAATTTGCACTGTTCATAGATGAAACTGTGCTTTATTGTTCTCGGATGTAAAAAAGATGCTTGTTCTGCTACATCTGGCCTGGTTGCTGGCTCCTGCATCATATGTTGACCACTGCAATCTATACACCATGCTGTACCATATACAAGCATCTAACATCATGGGCTGCCATCAGGCAGGAGCCCCAGAATCAGGGTGTGCCATAAGATAAGAAAGGGTGCCCCCTCCTTTCACTGCACGGCTCTAGGGTGCAATGGTGTGAGGAAAGCCACCATGACAGCAGCCAGAGCCACTATCACTCCCATCTTCCACTCCGGCTCCTCCCGGGCCGCCACACACACGCATTCTAAGAAGTCCAATAATGATGTATGATTATTATGAGTGGTCTAGAACCTGCGGGGTATAATCTCTCAGAATGTCTACTGTCTACATTTTTTTTCTGCTTGGCAAACACTCAATGGTTCATTCTGATGTTACTATTTTAATGCATAGAAGAATCATGGGAATTTATCATTTCTAAGGTACAGTTCATGGCTTGGGGATATACTGGAAGAAGTAATATCCAGATCCAGTTCACATAATGTATGATACAGTGCATGGCCCTACATTTTCTTTGCTAAAATGAAATCATTAGAAGCATTTCATGGTTCTGTGAGTCCAAAATGTTGCTCCCCCTCTCCTCCCGGGCCTCATGCTGCTCTGTTGCCATCCATCAAACTCCCTGCTTCTTGCTACGTACCCTGTGGACACGGTGCTGATATAATCATTCCTCCTGCTATAGTATATATACACACTACCACAATACTGTAAACTCACTATATAGCAATAAATAGCCTGTGCTACTACTTACACATAATTAAATCTAGTATATAGCAGCAAGTAGCCCTTGTACTGTATACAGGGGTTAATAGCCTTATAGTTTAAGTCTATTTCATTTTTAAAGCAGCCTACATTTCTGTACATTTTTACGCAAATAGCCTGTAAATCTGCCTTTTGACAAACAAGAATATTTATACCATATTATTTCCTAATTCTTATGACTATTACTATATGTATATTCCTATTTCATGAACATAATGCCAGAACTGGCACAATGACAGTAAAGGGACGTTGGAAGATGGGTGTAACTCTACATAATGGATTAGCATATACCCTAGGTATACCCTAGATTAGTGATGGCTAACCTCCGGCACTCCAGCTGTGTTGAAACTACGACTCCCAGCATGCTCCATTCATTTCTGTGGAGTTCTGAGAACGGCCAAGCAGGTTTTTGGAAAACAGCAAAAGATGCAATTGAACATCTCCTGGGTGCGACCAAAATATATATCTGTATACATTTATTGCACACATCTATAGAAGATTTGCAAAAATGTGCAACTGCACAGCATATGTGGTAAAATATATGCTGCTGGTGATGCTAAGAAATATGCCTACTGCACACTTATGAACTGTAGAAACTTTTCAATATGTTTTTTGGACTAAGAAGGCTGTCTCTGCACATAAAAAAGCATACTGTCTCTTTAAAAGCGACTGTCTTGGACAGTGCAACACATGAAGTTACGAACAGCTCCAGCCCTGGCTACAGATACACAGTACACTAACTGCCCCTACCCTGGCTCTAATGATAAAACCTGACTTTCTACCTAGTAATGCAATCTCTCTAAGTATATCTTCTTCACAATCCGTACTCTGTCCCTGGAAAACCCTAGAATAGCTGGCGTGTGTCTTATGGGTGACTCTGTCAGAGACATGGCAGACAGGTCCTATCACATCAGTGGCTGAGCTCACAATGACATCTATGCTTCCATGATAACATACAGCCTGATAGACCAGCCAATATCCACCCTTCTGATTGTCTGTCAGGCTGACTGAAAAGCATTGTGGGCAAGCCCGCCCTGAGTTATGTGACCCTCTGTCTTTATCCCCCCAGCCCTATTTCCCTCACTAGTATACTGAATTTATAAAAAAAAAAAAATATGGCGGGTGCTAAGTGATTCTTCTTAAGTGAATCGCTAAAACTTCAGATTCATTTGTAAGGAGAATTTTTGTGAAATTTGTGATGAGTCTGAATAAAACATTGCTGGAAGTCCCTACCTGGCACACTAGCATGTGAATAGCACCAAAGAACTGAGATCCCATGTACAAATAGCAATGGACACCCAATTGATGTTTCAGAGCTGTCCAGTTTTCATTCTGGTAAAAAAACACAATGAAGAGCACAGAAAACTTGATTGTAGTTAAACCTTTCAACTCCATAACCATGTAACTATGACATAATTCATTTAAAGGGGTTATCCCATGACTAATGTAAAAGATGAAACTCAGAGATCATATAATACATGACAATCTCTTTCTAACAAAGCTAGAACCAGCCCTGTACCTCACATGGATCCAGAGATCTCCCTATTCATTGCTCTGCTAGATTTATATCAAGCTGGCAGCTCAAGGGGAGTGTCTTTTCTGCTGCAGCTAAAGGGGCGTGTCTCAGCTCTCCCTATCACAGCTCAGGAGGCAGTTGAAGGATGAAACTGAGCATGTGCGGCCTTCTCAGTTTGCAGATCAAAGAAATAAGAAAAAAAACTGCAGGTGGTGCTATACAGATGCATTTTATTGAATAACTCAGTGGCTAGGCTTTTTTAAGTTTTAATTACATGCAATTACAAAAGTATTCAGATCCAGATGCTGGTTTGAAAACTGTTGAATATTTTTCATGGGACAACCCCTTTAATCTGTACCTGTACTTGTAAAAACTTCTAATATTTCATGGTGACATATTAAAGGGGTATTCTCATCTTAGACAATGGGGGCATATCGCTAGGATATGCCCCCATTGTCTTATAGGTGCGGGTCCCACCGCTGGGACCCGCACCTATATCCAGAACGGAGCGGGGAGCGCTGCGCCTGGAGGACCACCAGGCGCAGCTCCCCGCGCCGCTCATAGAAATGAATGGGAGCCGGGCAGTGCATGCGCGGTGCGCTCCCATTCATTTCTATGGAGCCAACGGAAGTAGCCGAGCCAGCGCTCGGCTATTTTCGGCGGCCCCATAGAAATGAATGGAGGGCGGCTGCGCATGCGCAGTGCTCCCTCATTCACTTCGGGGGCTCCGTTCTGGAAATAGGTGCGGGTCCCAGCGGTGGGACCCGCACCTATAAGACAATGGGGGCATATCCTAGCGATATGCCCCCATTGTCTAAAATGAGAATAACCCTTTAAAGGTTTTGATTGCTAGACGCCTGAGTGCTGAGACCCCCACAGATTACTAAAATCCAGAGAAAGAAATGTTCACAGAGACTCCTTGCTACTGGACTCGAGTCAGGGTCATAGACTTTTTACTAAGTCTGTCTTCAGTAGCGAGGAGAGAAAGCACTCTATGTGCGTTCTTCTTTCACCTCATTATACGATCAGTGAGGGTCTCAGCACTTGGACCCCACTGATCATTAAATGACAAATATACACATTAAATAACAAATATATTTTCACATGATCAGAGATGAGCGAATCACTCAAAATTCAATTAGGGTTTGTTTTTGCCGAATCGGTATACCAATCTGATTTGGGTCCAAATCGATTATGCCGAAATCAAAAGTTCTCCAACTGACCTGAAAATGTGTGTATGGCATTTTGAGGTCTTCTAGGACTGGTGTTTTTTCTCTCTAGTCTCTTATGTTTTCTCTCTTGTTCTCTCTGCCAGCCATTTTGGATTTTTAGGGCCAAGTAACCTGGTCACCCTGTCACCCATCTTTATACAAGTATGCACAGCTACTCATCTGCTCCACCCCCTCTCTAAATATTTGTCCCTCTTGTCCCCTGCACCTTCTCAGATAAGTACATACACATACTACTACACTGAGTAGTTATCAATCTACTACTTAAATACTCATCTTTAATGGTTGGGTAAAGTACCACAACTCATAAATATTGAGTATTGCATAACATCACAGCTTGTACCTGATGTGTAGGTGGGTCACTGACCTAAACCTCCTGGACCTAGGATGAGGATTTTGTGCAAAATACTGTATATAGGCTGTAGATAGTATATATATATATATATATATATATATATATATATATATATATATATATATAATAATTGGCAGATGTTCTAAATCACATAAAAGATAAAATAAAAGTAGAGAAGTGAAATATTGTAAGAGAGCAGAGACAAGTAGACTTTAACCAACTGCACAATCCATATCTTTCACAATGGCTGACCTACTTTTAATAGTTGAAATGGAATATTCTACAGGACTCACCGTGATTAACCATTTATAACTCTTTTAAAGGACCTGGAGATTTAGGTCAATGATTCACCTACACATCAGGTAAATGCTGTGAGGTTATGTAGGGACAAGTGAAATGAGAACATCGGATTTCTAAAACTAACACGGATCACCTTGCGTAAGAGAGAGGTCAGGTTCCTCAGATGCAAGTCATATAGCGAATGAAGCATTGCTGATACATTGTAAAGAATAAATACATGTGCTTCTCCCCATCGCAATCCCATGAGATCCTGCTACCTCACTTTAAGACAAATTGGTGAGGATTTATGGAGGAGGGGTGAGATTTACGGATGCACTCACCTGCCACTAGCATAAGTAAATGATACTGAGTGCTCCTGTAAATCCTCTGCTCCTTTGATAAATCTTCGCCTCTGACATACAATAACTTCAGCAGTTTCTACCACAGCGGAAACAGAATATTCTAGAAGCAAACACCGAGACTTTTATCATCACTCACAGGCAACACGCGTAAGGGAAATAGCTGAAGTGTCTCAGCACAGAAATTCAGTCACCAGAGCTATAATGAAATACGGCTCCCTTTTATATCACACGTTTATGATGGATATGGCGGCTGTATAAATGAATACGTCTCATATTATATCCTCCTCCAATTATATTTATATGAGCTACAGAGAGTTGTTACTCTTGGAAAATTGCTAAATTGACAAGTTGAACAACCTGCATTTGAATTAAGAGATCTTGAGCTTTTATGAAGAGCTGTGTTGATATTTTCTCAAATCAGTTTCCTATTAAAGTCAAAATTATTCACGGGCTGGATTTCTTGCTGTGTCAGCAGAAATGGAAGACTAATAGGCAGGGGGTGCGGTGACATTTGCCTTCGCACTGTATGATCAGTAACAATGGTGAAGTCATTTGGAGAGATTATAGCGTTTGAGCGGGTGTACGGTGCCTATATGGATTTCGAGGAGGCTGTACATAATTTCTAATGGAGGTTGTCTAATCTGATGTAAAAAAAGCTTTATCATAATAATAAAAAAACAACTTTCTAATACATTTTTATCAATTATATCAATTCTGCACAGATTTTCATCCTACTGACCATTTCGTCAATAACTACATGAACCTTTGTAGCCATGTTGGATTTTTTTCATCTATTGTCACATAGAGTTATATCTATATTATTTACTATGTCCTGCAACTGTGTAAAAGAGTAGCCTCTTAAAGGGGTGGTCCAAGTTAAAAATTTGTCTCCCCAGCAAGTTGTACTATAATATAGGAATGGAAATTCACTTATGTCATTTCATCCTCCGCCACCCTCCCTGCCAAGGTTTGTTTGTCTGCGAAGGTTTGTTTGAGTGATTGGTTGCTGCACCCAATCACTCACATTAGCAGTCATGTGCCGTACATTGCTGAGGCCAATGATAGGCTGTTCAAGGTATATGGGACATTATCACTGTAGCCAACAAGATGATGGCACAGGTGCAGCAGTGACAGTGGCAGGAATGGACTGTAAACTTAAAGTGGCCCTGGAAAAAATACTAAAAGGGGCCCCGTTTTGTAGTTGGGTCCAAATTGATGGAAGGCAGGGCCTACAATACTATACTGTGTCACATTGTACTGTCCCAACAGAGCCAAATACCACAGTCCATCACAAAATACTGCCAGCAGCACAAAATACATCCCCAAATACTTGCACTGGCCAGCCATGAGGAGGACCCAGGCGGTCCTCTGGGCATCAGACCATCCGGAAATTTCACTGTAAGGTCTATGGCCAATCTGCCCCTAGACAGTAGTGTCCGGTGTCAGACTGGGGTTCCTGGGGCCTTCCATATAAAATTATTCTTAAAGGCACAATTCAAGAATACTAAAATTTAAAAGGTTTTGAAACTAAGAAAAATAGGCAGCCAAGTGTTTTTTTTTCTCCTGGAACTTTGGGGTCTTGTGGTGTATTCCTCGAAGAGTTGTGGTATTCTGCTCTGAATGCTCGTGATTATGCTCTTCCAACACGCCAGCTGAGTGCACAAATAAGCCACACAGAAAGAATGCCCAGAGCAGCAGGCGACTACGGACTTACTGTATGTGAACATGATCAATGCTACCTATGTAAGGCTACTTTCACACTAGCATTTTTCCTCACTCTGCTCCTCCTCCTGACATGGTGAACGAACAAGAACCTGACTTAACTGCATCTCATCCTCATCATCAACCTTTTGAGACCCTGATCCGGCAGGGTTCAGCAAAAACGTTTCCGTTACTGATAATACAACCATCTGCATCTGTTATGAATGGATCCGGTTGTGTTTTCTTTAATATAGCCAAGACAGATGCATCATTAACTCCATTGAACTCCAGTCAATGTGGGACGGATGCGTTTTCTATTGTGTCAGAGAAAATTGATCCGTCCCCATTGACTTGCATTGTGGGTCATGGTGTCTTGCTCCGCATCCCATGACGGAAAGCAAACTGCAGCTTGCTGTGGTTTTCTCTCCGGTGTGAGAATGGAATGCATTTTGGAGCACTCTGTTCTGTTCAGTTATGCTTGGCCCTACTGACAATGAATGGGGACAAAACAGAAGCGTGTGAAAGTAGCCTAAGGTTCTTATATATTGTTTAAACTGATTGCTTTTTTGCACAATAGTATGCCAATAAAAGCTGGATTTTAATTATAATCTTTTAATTAATTGCTGCATTGGAGAACATCATGTTTTTAAAAACATGGACAACCCCTTTCATGACCAGATGTAGGGGAGATCATTCCTATGATAGATAGGCTACATGCAGTAGATAACAATTGCTAACAGGCCCATGAGCTTGAGGGGGCCCAAAGACCCTTGTGCTGCATACGAAGACACCAGTATTATAGAAAGTGCATGCGGGCCAAGTTACACCTCTGGCTGGAGGTAAGGGGTTAGGTCATGAATTTGGCATGGAGGGGGTGCTGTTTCAATTTTTGCCCTTGGCCACAAAGCACTGAGGGAAGGGGGGACCAAGATGAAGTCTTGCACCTAGGCCCATGAGCCTTTAGCTATGTTCCTGGCTGCATACCACCTCTCCATAGTTGCACACATTTCTACCATATGATAAGCAGCCTTTGTTTTCCATAACCATTTGGCTAATTTGATGGTCTACATCAGGGGTCAGCAACGTTTGGCACTCCAGCTGCTCTGAAACTACAACTCCCACTATGTGCAGTTCTTGTAACCCCCATAGAAGTGAATGAAGCATTCTGGGAATTGCATTTTCAGAACGGTTGCGGTGCCGGAGGTTGCTGATCTCCAGTCTATGGGTTACAATATATATGAAGGTTTAATTATGTGAGAAGAACCTAGATCGCAGGAGCTGAAGCTTGAATGAATACATAAAAGTTTTCTGATTTGCATTGTTTCGAACTAAAGCTAAGTGCATCATATAAAGAGGAAATTGACAGTTATTATCATGTCAGCACCATGGATAGCACTCCTGCAGGGTCACTCTGCCTAGCTGACATACATCCATTTACAGAACACATTTCCATGGCTAAATGTGATCCAGGAACAGCCTCCAACACCATAGGAGCTATTCCTACATGATGTATCTGAGTATAAGCAGGTTCCCCTCCTACACATTGCAGTGATTTGATCATGGTTGAAACCTAATAACAAGTTTTGTTGCTGCCTTTATTGTTTCCTAGGAGAGATGGTTCCATTGGTTGCTATAGATACAATTTCAGGTGTCAGTCCCGGTGCAAATAGATAGAAAGACAAATTAACCACAGAAAGTTACATTGGATATTAGGGGACTCGGTATGTAAATGGAGACACATTACTCAAAGCTTTAAGAAAATCAACTTTGGATCAAGCTTCCCAGAAGATGCCTTGGCCAAACAAATTAGGATCAAGGGTATGGCTACACAGTTGGGTTTCCTGATGCAGTTTTTGAAGCCAAAACCAGGAATGAATTCAAAAAAGAGGAGAAATCGTATTTGTCCTTTATATTTTCTCTACGTTTATGATCAACTCCTGATTTTAGCTTTCAAAGCTGAATCAAGAACTCTAACCATGTGGTCATAACCTAAGGCTCCATCTTTGGTGCCACCTTTCCGCAGATTTGTACGTGTGCACTTGTTAGAGAATCTGAACCATTAACTCCCAAGAGTATGTACTGATAAATCATAAGGCGTTTACTGCTGTCTACACTCCTGTACAATTAAAACCAAATTCTGAACAGGTTGTCTATTTTGCATTTATGCAAATGTAAGTATTGCTTCTATAATGAGAAGACTCTTAGAGAGCGAAGTGAGGACACGGTAGAGATCATTGTCAGGGAGCTCACTGAGCAGAAGTATGGAAGCACTAGGTACCTGACAGAGAGACCTGTTTCTTGCCCTCCTCTGGCCACAGCTAAGTGCTTGAGATTGCACAGTGGAATATTTCTGAAGTGACACCTGTCGTCTTCTGTACTTACTTGTCATACATTTTAATGAATAATTAAGAGGAGGAGGGAAGGAAATGATCCGAGGAATTAAGGAGTTGACAGAAACACTCTATACTGACCTAGCGGTGGCCTTCGCTGTTTACAGCCTCCAAGTCCTCATCCCTTTTTTTGTAATTGCCTGCCAATTTAATATGTTTTAGGTGAGCAAAACATCTTAATCTTTAATGATGTAAAGATTCTCTCTGCCTGGAGCTCCGAGAGTGGACTCCTGCCAAGTCTGACCATTTAATCATGTCACAAACAAATCACCAGGAATTAAAAGACCGTTTTAGTTGAGAAATTGAAATTAAAGTATCATAATAAGCTCAATTTAGCCACCAACGTGAAGCAGTTTCTAGGCGTAGAGATGCTTTCATAAGGCATCAAAGCAAATGTGTTGATTTATACAAATGCGCCCTATATATAATCGTATGTGAACTTAGCTTGAACGCGATCTACTGAATGTTAGGTCAGAAGAATAATTGATGGAAAATGTAGTCGTAAAAGTCAGAAACGTGACTAACGTCTAACATAGCAGTGTATCAAATACTAGAAACTGCTCTGTATGGGGTGTGAACTTCTTGGACAAAGGGCGCGTTATAATATGGACTGTTTAGGATGCCCAAAGACTTTCTGCAAATTGTGGTCTTGTTGCATTCTTTGACAGAAATTTCAGCAAAAATGTGGTACAACTGTGGCTGCTTTCACACTTAGGCCCTGATTTATCACACTTTCACTCCAGAATTCTGGCTTTAAAAAGTTGCAAAATAGGACTTTAGTGACTTTTTGGGCTCACTTGCTCAAGACTTTTGTGACTTTTTGCAGTTTTACACCACTCACTCCAGTTTTGAAGAGTGATTGGAAAAGTGGGCACGGTTAGTTATGTAAATGAGCTTCCCTCCAGATTTATCATTGAGACTTTTTTTAAAAGTTGCAAAAAAAGTCGCAATTTCACTTCAGTAGAAGGGTGGAGTAGAAAAAATGGAGCGGCTTTTCTAGATAAATGTTTTAGGTTTATAGGGCATCCTTCAACAGATTTGTACCTATGAAACTGGCTGAACTGTTACATGTGTGTTTGGCAGCTGAAGACATCTGTGTTGGTCCCATGTTCATATGTGCTCATATTACTGAGAAAAATGATTTTTGTATATAAGCAAATGAGCCTCTAGGAGCAACAGTGGTGTTTGCGTTACTCCTAGAGGCTCAACTCTTTGCAACTACCATGTCCTTTTATTGACAGGACCAGGCAGTGTAAACTTCATCATGCCTGCCTCTGACTTCACCTAAAGTTAAAATGTAGAAAATGTGGAAGTTGCAGAGAGAGCCGAGCCTCTGGGTGTAATGGCAACGCCCCCGTTGCTCTTAGAGACTCATTTGCATATATTAAAACATCATTTTTCTCAGCAATGCGGGCACATATGAATATGGGACCAACACAGATAAGGCAAGTGCACATGTAACAGGTCAGCCAGTTGCACAGGTACAAATCTGCTGACAGATGTCCTGTAAGGATAAGAATTTATCAAACATGCAACATTTACTAGTAATAAATGTAGCATAAAGAATGTCAACGCAGACTCAAGCAAAACTGACTTCAAATATTCCTCTTATGATAAATTCCCCCCATAGTTTTCAGTGGCATGTACTGCACTTTTGCATGTTCTGCAGCATTTTTATGTGGTGAAAATGTCAGGTCCAAATCTTAGCCAAAGGTCTTTGGGAAATACGAAAAGCTGTACCTGCAAACACTTTTTGTTAATCAAGTAGAGTTTTTTCTTGCTTTTTTTTTCAAAAATCCAGAATGCTGGAGTTCTTGTCTGTTTTTTTAGGTTTTTTGGACATCACCTCTAAATGTCTTAAAAACCACAGCAAGAACCGCAGGTCCCAAAAAAAAACTAAAAACAAAAAAAAACAACTTGTGGTTATTCTGGTGTTTATTTAAACGTTAAAATATGCCAGAGTCAAGTCATGTCTCTAAGTACCCTTAGGGTATGACCACATAGCACAGTCGAGTCACAATTGGGATGTGACCTGCAAAACCGCAAGGCCATTAACAATGCAGGTTGACTAAACAAAATGCTCCTAATTAGATAACTGAGCTGGCTGCAGCTGGTATGGCCTTGCAGTGCTTGACCGCACCATTGCCGTGACTTAACTCTGGAAAGACTGTGCTGCGTGGTCATACACATAGGCCTTATTCACCCTCAGTGTTCGGTCGATGATTTCCATCAGTGATTGTGAGTAAAAACCAGGATTGGAGCCTCCACAGATATAAAGTATAAGGCCTTATTCACACATCAATATTTGTTCAGTGATTTCCATCAGTGATTTTGAGCCAAAACCAGGTGCGGCTCTAAACACAGAACAGATGCATGTCTTTCCCTTATACCTTATGTCTGTGCAAGTGCCACTCCCGGTTTTGGCTTACAATCACTGATTGAAATCACTGATCAAACACTGACGTGGTGAATTAGGCATTATACTGGATTCATACAAAATTTGTAACATTTTTGATGTTTTTTGTTAATATACTTTTTGGTGCATTATTATGAGCTGTATGCTCATGGGAATTTTGAAATGCAGGACAAATTTTGTTTGTTTTCTTGTTGCTATTACCTTTTCTTTATATTCAGGTAGCATTTTTTGTGTAAATAAAATGCACATGTAATTCACACATGTAAGAAGAGCAAAATACCACTAAAAAGGCATTAAAAATGCAGCAACATGCAAAAGAAACATGCTGTTTTAATGGTGTTTTATTGGTTGTAAAAAAAACAAAACAAAAACACCAAAGCAAATGTGGGTGTGAAGGGTGATCACACACAACAGAATCACTGCAGATTTTTACCTACGGGGAAGTCGGCAGTAGATAATAGTGTTAGACAAGTGGGTGACATTTAGAAATCTCATCCACATGCTGTGGACATTTTCTACATGGAGAATTGAACATTTCTAATCCATAGCATGTCAATTATGTTGTGGATTAGTTACAGCTTTTCATCTGTTGTAGGCCTTGCTCACATTTGATGTATGCACGTGACAGCACATGTACTAATGGATTTTAATGTGTTTGTTCACACATCATTATTTTTTTTTTTTTACTGACCGTGGCTCAGTGAAAAAAAAACAAAGACAAAGACATGCACTACTTTGGTCGGTCATGCGGACCAAACACTCCCAGTGGAGTCTATGGGTCTGTGAAAATCACAGACACAATACGGATGGCATCTGTGTTTGGCCTGATTTTCACTGACCACTGGTCGGAGATGATTTAGAAATTAATTTCCAGCTGAGTCGTGTCCGTGGAATATGGATGACACACATAGGGCAAAAAACAGACACATGGACCAAACACGGATCCTTATGGTCAACCTCACAAATGAAACACATATGGATTTTTTCACGAACGTCAAACGGAAATGGAAATGTAAGATGAGGCTTTTGAGTGAAAACAGCAGCAAATTTGTAGCAAAATCTGCATACTTGCCTTTTGCTGTGGATTCACAGAGGATTTGTGTCGGCGACTGAGGAGGAAAAAATTCTGCAAGATGTGGGCTTATAGTAAGCAGAGACTATAAAGTCGCTTAGGGTGGGTTCAGATCACGTTTTATGCCTCCGTTTGATGAATACGTTAGAAAAAAAAGGATACAAAAATGCAGCACACCATGTTCTTGTATCCTGCACAGTCTGCGTATACGCTTTTTTTTTTTTTTACAATGGAACTCTATGGTGAATGGATGCCACTGTATGACATGAGTCTGAGGCATCCGTTTAACATATATGTTTATTGTATATGTTAAACGGATACTACCTATGCAATAGTACACTACTTGAGCAGTTTAGGTGAACTGCGTATAAATACAGTCATCTGAATAGACATTTAATATTCAGACCTGTCTTCATAGGGGCAGCTTTCCCTTACTACTGAAAAAATGTTCTGTTGACACCTGCATGATGGACGTCCGTGCAATTCCTACAAGGAATGAATAAAATTATTCCTACTTGATGTATAGAATGATATGCCTTCCCCAATGATATCAGTGACCTGACCTTATGAGAACGTAATTAAAGTGATAATGGGTGTCTATCACATATTACTAAACGTCGTTATGCCAGGATGTGTAAAGAACGAGTAAGGTGCCATTTTAGTGCTGCCTCAGGCAACACACCTCTTCCAGATAATTTGTAAGAAAAAGGTTCATTAAAGGACCGCAGCTGTTCAGGAAAAAAGTCTATGGGGTAAATAATACTGACAGCTTGCTCCTCATACATAAACATCTGTTTCATTTCAGCACTTCTCATCTTGAGAAACATCCTGTTCTAAGAACTGAAAATTAAATAAATTAAAGGTACTGAGTTGATTCTTCTGAATTAAAGGTGCCCATACCCCTTCATTAGCCGACAGCTATCTCTCCTAACTCCCCCCTCAACACATAGATACTCGGTTCGGCCAAGCAGATGTGTGTTCAGAGTGGGGAGAGAGGAGAAAGAGGCTCCCAGGACTGCTTAAAGGGGTTATCCCATGAATAATAAAAAAATGAAAATCAAACATCATATAGAACATGTCAACTTCTTTCTAACAAAGTTAGAACCAGCCCTGTACCTCACATGGGTCCAGAGATCTCCCCATTCATTGCTCTGCTAGATTTATATGACGCTGACACCTCAAGGGGTGTGTCTTTCTGCCGCAGCTCAGGGGGCGTGTTTCAGCTCTCCCTATTACAGCTCAGGGGGCGTGTCTATGCTCTCCCTATCACAGCCCGAGAGGCAGATGATGGATGAAACTGAGCATGTGTGTCCATCTCAGTGAGCAGGTCAAAGAAATAAGAAAAAGAACAAACAGCAGATGGCGCTGTAAAGATGCATTTTATTGAATAACTCAGTAGCTATTCTAAATTTTTTATTACATGCAATTACAAAAGTATTCATATCCAGGTGTTGGTTTGAAAACTGTAGAATATTTTTATTTATTCAAAGTTGTCTTTGAAAATCACTGTACCCGATCCCTCGCTTCCTCAACATCTTCTGTCTGGAGAGTAGGGAGCTCCCCATACACATTACATCGTCAGCTAAAAATCGGCTGACAATATTAAAGTAGATATGAGCAAATCGATTCATTAGAATTGAAATTTAAGCTGATTTTTTTAAAAAATTCAGTAGATCAGATTCATGTGCGTAGAATTTTTCCAGAAATAGAGAAGGGGGGGGGGATTTTGGAGAACGAGGGAGACAGAAAGAGAAAGATGGAGAGAGAGAGAGGGAAACAGAGATTTTCCAGGCTTCTATAGCACTTTATATTTGAGTAGAATTGATCCGTACCCAAATCAAATTTCGTGGCTGATTCAGATGAATCGGACTGAAACAAATTTTATGAAATGTGCTCATTTCCAGTTAAGTGTAAACGGGTTATCCAAGAGTCAGACAGAGTGGTTAACTCGTGATGGAGATCATACTTAACTGGTCTCCACCACTGGGTTCAGTGTTTGCTGCCATGATGCAAGGGGAGTAGGATGCCACTGTGGTCTATGAATGGCTGCAGCCTGTCCCTCCCCATTTACGGATATTGATCTTAGCGGCAGGGATCAGGTTAGTATGATAATAAGTTCATCCTATATTCATAGAATCATTTGACTAAGGGCTCAGGTACACAAATTTATTTTTTTTACAGTGTCCATGCGGAACCATTCAGTTGAATGAGTTTGCAAAAAAAAAAAAAAAAAAAGAAATAGAAGTGACTGTGTGCATTCCATTTCCATATGTCTGCATGGCTGTTCTGCAAAAAATGATAGAACATGTCCTATTATTGTCCATTTTGTGGACAAGGATAGGTATCCGCAAAAAAAAAAAACGGATGCAATACTGATGTAATATTTTTTCCTGATCCATGTTTTGCAGATCGCAACATAGGGATGCGTAGGGATGTGTAGGGATGAGCGAATCGACTTCGGATGAAACAGCCAATGTCGATTCGCATAAAACTTCGTATGAATACTGTACAGAGCAAGCGGTTCGTACAGTTATTATGTAAAGTCTTGCGAGACTCTGCAAAGTAAAAACTTTGGTTCATCGAAGCCAATACATTCTAATACTGCTTGCTCCGTACAGTATTGAAATTAATTCCTATGCGAATCAACTTTGGATGTTTCATCCAAAGTCGATTGGCTCATCCCTAGTCATGTGGTCACCTAAGAAACAATAGACCCACATCTGGGCTGGAATGTACACCATCATAGATCACTCTGATGCACATGAGCTGCGGTCAGTCCAGGAAACATGGCCGTCACACAGACGACATTTCACAAACTGCATACGGCTCATGATAGCATAACCTTATAATGAAGCCCATCAAGTTTCCATCAGGGTCCTGATACATTTTATAATGTATAGTCCCCTATGACCCCATAAAAAATAAGAGTAAGAGCCAATAACACACCAGACAAATATGATATTATTGTCCAGTATAGAGTCTAAACCTATGACAACGCTGATATAGTGAGGTATAGTTTTACTTTACCTTTAGAACAAGTCTAGAGGAAAGCGGACAGTTACTACAGTTTTATTACAGTGTTTTCTTATGAGTTATCTTTGCGCTCCTTTTTACTCGCAGGCAAGTTAGCTTTCATTTCCCGAGGCCTGCCAGATTTTCAAGTGACTCGGAGAGTACAGAATGAGGGATGAATATTTAACAGTAAACACTTCTTATCCTCTGCAATCTTTGACGTTTATTTCTTTCTTCTTGGATGTATATATTTCAACCCCAAAAAACTATTGTTATCTATATAAACTAAATGATGCTTAGCCCACAAGGACTTAGTGCTGGGTAATTACATTGCTGCTGTTATAAATTGTTTCTCTTTACTAGTCTAGAGAGCAATCAATCCATCCCCAGGAATTGCCTATTATCCAGACTTCAGCCTATAAATGGGCAGAAAAAAAAATCTGCAAACTAGGACACAACATCAATACCAATGGCATGCGATTAATATCAGATAGTGTAATGTCTGCAGCCATTAGAGGAAAGGGAAAGTAGGTGGAAAGTAAACAGGACGAATATAAAAATATGAATTAATAGAAAATATATTAGTGCAAAGTATAGATCATTCTGATTTTTTCAGGAAAATGTTAAATGGAGTTGGCTGGTATTTTTCCGTTATAAAGGACCTGTCCCCTCTCCTGACATGTCTGTCTTAGGCTACTTTCACACTTGCGTTGTGGTTTTCCGGTATTTAGATCCAGCAGAGGATCTCAATACCGGAAAAAAAACAGTTCCGTTTTGTCCCCATGCATTCTGAATGGAAAGAGATCCGTTCAGGATGCATCAGGATGTCTTCTGTTCTGGAGCCTGCAGTTTTGTGACCGGACACAAAACCGCAGCAAGCTTTAATTTTGTGTCCGGTCATAAAAACGGATCTGGCACTGAAACCAATGTAAGTCAATGGTGATGGATCTGTTTTTTAGAAGACTAAAACACTGTATTCATCACTCATTGACTTTAAATGTATTTAGTGCTTGATCCTTTTTTTCAGTTTTGATTTCACACAACCGCATCCTAACGGAACGGATACATCCTGATGTGCAAAACAGATCCATTTAATTCCGGTATTGAGATCCTCTGCCAAATCTCAGTACTGGAATTAACAACGCAAGTGTGAAAGTAGCCTTAGTAACTACTTGCACCCCCCATGTAATAACCACTATTCTTATGACTCTATAATGTGCCATTCCTTCATTATTCCTGCGAGAAGTTATGCATGAATTACTAGCACTTTGCAAGGAAGATCTAGATGGGTGTTACCAGTTGGGGTTGTGTCCTTGCACAGTCTGACATTATCCAATCAGTGCTGCCACTGTCAGACTGTGCAGGGACACATCCCCAAACTGGTAACACCCAGCTGGATCTTCATTGCAAACTGCAAGTAATTCATTCATAACTTCTACCACTCTGGATTCAGTGGCGTGCATAGAGAAGTAAGGGCCCCATAACAAGGATCAAACCAGGCCCCCACACAGGACAGAAGGGTTTCCGTCTAAACCCCTTTCAATGACCCTTGGGCCATTTTTTGGAGTCCTGACCAAGTTTTCACATCCAGTAGAAGAGGAGATGATCCCAACTGGGCCCCCTCTTGCCCTGGGCCCAATAGCAGTCGCATGGTCTCCTGCTATGGTAGTTACGCCCTGTTCTTGGGGTCTCTTTTTGTGCCCTCCCATTCACTGCTCACACAGCTCGGGAGACCACTGGAGTCCGGATAAGCCACTGTGAGTACTATAACCACCCTTAATGTTTCAGCCACCACTGCTATTCTCTCCATCCTCATGCCTTTCGCTGCGGGCGGCATAGGTAGATAGTGTTGCTAGAAGCATGTTAGTTTCTAAATCAAGATGTAAAGAAATGCACATACTCCAATTTAAGTGCTAATATATAGAGCTGAGCAACAACATATTCTCCCGGGAAGGCTCCACACAGTATTAGTCTCTGATCCATGATGGAATTGAGGATCGATGATGGATATTCTGAAAGATCCTACTGACTATATACATTACATCTATGGGCTATATTACACCACCAGATTCTGATAGATCTGACTAATCATTGGTCAGATGCCGTTTACACACACAGATCCTTTGTTATACACACCAACTATTGGTCTGATTGGACAGAAATTGGTCAGGTAATCTTTTGGTTTAATATTAAAAAAAGTCCTCTGCACTCTCCCCAACAACTGATGTCAAGGAAGACAAGGATTGAGCACTTCACATTCAACTGCCTGATCCTTTTGTTCTCAAGAGATAAGCCACTGCCATAGGTATCTCCACACTCATGACATATGCATGCTTGCCTGGGCTTGGAGGATCGAGAAAGATAGCTTTCAGCAGAACGATCATTTGGCCGACAGTTATCTTACATGTATATCCAGTAGAGATGAGCGAATTTCATATTTTTAAATTTGTACGCCCTTCGTTTACTGGTAAAAGGTGAAATGTGTTATGGATTCTATTACCACGGACCATAACACAATTCAATGATGGAATGCATAATGGAATGCCTTTAGAGTCATTCCGTTACTCATTCCATCATAATAGAAGTCTATGGGCTGCATAACGGATCGGTCCGGTTTCTGTTATGCAGGAGAGGACTCCTTCTAGCGATCAGTAATTGTCTCAGACCCCCACCAATCAAAATCTTTGATACGGTGAGACTTTAACTTTCCTTACCGCAACCAAACACAAGTTTTGGAGGTTATGATGCAATAAAAGCACATTTTTCAGCATAAGAAATATTTGTATTTGCATATTTGTATGGCATTGGAGTTCTTGGACTGGACCCCGAATAGGACGTGCATCCTGGTGATACATTTGGAGCAAGGTGCTGTACAAACCTTTTTTCTATTACCCGCATATTTTGCTGATAGGATGCGGACCCATTCATTTTAATGGGTCAGCAAAAAATACTGACAGTACACTGTGTGCTGTCCGCATTCGTATGTCCGTTCCGTAGCCCGCAAAAAAAAATAGAACATGTCTTATTCTTGTCCATTTTGCGGACAAGGATAGGCATTGTTACAATGGATCCGCAAAAAAACGTATGCCATATGGACGTCATTTGCGGACCGCAAAAAACAACGGTCGTGTGAAAGTAGCCTAGCTTAGATGGTGCTGTACCAATGCCTACCTTTCATCATGCACTTCTTTTCAAATCTGCCTATTGCAATATGACTCATTGGTTCATTTCTGGAGAATTGTGACTAAATTCTACTCTAGTACATTGTAAAAAGCCGTTTTGTGCCCACACTGATCTTGCTGTAACCGCTCGTTCTGCAGAGCTACTAATGGTGGTTGGATAGTAAAGCACTTAAGATGGTTGTTTTCGTGGTAACATTTCTTTTTCTGATCATTATGGATAACAGGTTTTTGGATAAAAGATCTCATACCTGCATATATATTAGATACACAGGGATTTAATGAGTCAGTGAATGTGCTGATAGGACTGCAGATGCCAGGAATAGGACTGTGAGACTGCATTTTCCTCTCATTTTATATTCTGTGATCATTTCTGCCCTCTTATTGATATTTTTAGTATCTCCACATGCTGTTTCTCCAATCCCATTGTAGTTAACATGGAATGTTCTCATTTAGGAATGTGTTACAATTGTTGCAACCTATCCAAGTCCAGACAGTTTTTATCACAAATTATCAGGATTTATCGATACAGTTGAATGCTGTGGCAGGGCAAGGGAGCATTATGGGGGCATTGTTTCTAATGGAGGCACTTAATAAGGCTATTTTGTACTGGCACACGTAAGGGTGCATATTTTTGTACTGGCACACATTATGGGGACCACTATGGGGACATTATCTCTACTGGGGGCTCTAAGACTGGGTATTTTTTGTACTGGCACACAAAAGGGGGCATTTTTTTGCATTACCACACATTCTATGGGGGTATTTTTTTTCTCTGGCATGCATTATAAGGGGGCATATTTTGTACTGGCAAATTATTAAGGGGTATTTTTTGTACTGGTGAACATTATGGGGAACACGATTACTAGTGTGGGCACAATGGGAGCATTATTATTAATAGGAACACTTAGGCAGAGAATTATTAGTATTGGTGGGACTTTGGGGAAAACTATTACTGTGGGGGGCACCCTGGCACACTATTAGCTTAGCACAATTATTTTTAGGGGACATTATGTTTACTCTTTTAGTGTCAGGGACATTTTGCTGGGCACAGTTATTTTTTATGGCACTGCGTGCCAATAATTGTTAGAGGGGACACTATCTGCATGGTACTAGTATTATCATGGTGTTTATCTGTTTCTCCAGTATAGTATTGGGGAGCACAGCGGGCCCAGTATTGGGGGTGGCAGGATGGGGTGTTCAGAAGGTGGAAGGATGATGGAAAAGTAGGAAACCTAGATGTCTGTTTGTCAAACTTTGGAGAGACAATAGATGGCTGAAAGAAATCATCATAGCTTCCTGCTCCGAATGGAGAAGATGAAGAAAGAGAATGTCTATATCAGAGGAGACATCACTGAATGTAAGAGGTATGTGGGGCTGTATTACCCTGTATGTTTTGTAGCGCTTTGTGTAGTGTTTTCTAAGTATGTACAGTCATGGCCAAAAGTTTTGAGAATGATACAAATATTAATTTTTACAAAGTCTACTGCTTCAGTTTTTATAATGGCAATTTGCATATACTCCAGAATGTTATAAAGAGTGATCAGCTTAACAGCAATTACTTGCAAAGTCAATATTTGCCTAGAAAATGAACTTTATCCCCCAAAACACATTTCAACATAATTGCAGCCCTGCCTTAAAAGGACCAGCTAACATCGTTTCAGTGATTGCTCCATTAACACAGGTGTGGGTGTTGGTGAGGACAGGGCTGGAGATCAATCTGTCATGATTAAGTAAGAATGACACCACTGGACACTTTAAAAGGAGGCTGGTGCTTGGCATCATTGTTTCTCTTCTGTTAACCATGGTTATCTCTAAAGAAACACGTGCAGTCATCATTGCACTGCACAAAAATGGCCTAACAGGGAAGAGTATCGCAGCTAGAAATATTGTACCTCAGTCAACAATCTATCGCATCATCAAGAACTTCAAGGAGAGAGGTTCCATTGTTGCCAAAAAGGCTCCAGGGCGCCCAAGAAAGACCAGCAAGCGCCAGGACCGTCTCTTAAAAGTGTTTCAGCTGCGGGATCGGGCTACCAGCAGTGAAGAGCTTTCTCAGGAATGGCAGCAGGCAGGTGTGAGTGCATCTGCACGCACTGTGAGGCGGAAACTCTTGGAGCAAGGCCTGGTCTCAAGGAGGGCAGCAAAGAAGCCACTTCTCTCCAGAAAAAACATCAGGGACAGACTGATATTCTGCAAAAGGTACAGGGAGTGGACTGCTGAGGACTGGGGTAAAGTCATTTTCTCTGATGAATCCCCTTTTCGATTGTTTGGGACATCTGGAAAACAGCTTATTCGGAGAAGACGAGGTGAGCGCTACCACCAGTCTTGTCTCATGCCAACTGTAAAGCATCCTGAAACCATTCATGTGTGGGGTTGCTTCTCAGCCAAGGGAATCGGCTCTCTCACAGTCTTGCCTAAAAACACAGCCATGAATAAAGAATGGTACCAGAATGTCCTCCGAGAGCAACTTCTCCCAACCGTCCAAGAGCAGTTTGGCGATCAACAATGCCTTTTCCAGCATGATGGAGCACCTTGCCATAAAGCAAAGGTGATAACTAAATGGCTCAGGGAACAAAACATAGAGATTTTGGGTCCATGGCCTGGAAACTCCCCAGATCTTAATCCCATTGAGAACTTGTGGTCAATCATCAAGAGACGGGTGGACAAACAAAAATCTACAAATTCTGACAAAATGCAAACATTGATTGTGCAAGAATGGACTGCTATCAGTCAGGATTTGGTCCAGAAGTTGATTGAGAGCATGCCAGGGAGAATTGCAGAGGTCCTGAAGAAGAAGGGTCAACACTGCAAATATTGACTTGCTGCATTAACTCATTCTAACTGTCAATATAAGCTTTTGTTACTCATAATATGATTGCAATTATATTTCTGTATGTGATAAAAACATCTGACAAACACACATAAAAACCAGAGGGCAGCAGACCGTGTGAAAATATAATATTTGTGTCATTCTCAAAACTTTTGGTGATGACTGTATTTAACTTTAGGGCTGGAGGGAATGGTTTTTTGCCTCAGGCAGCAGAAAGGCTAGGTGCACCCCTGACCCTTGACACAAAGCACTGACAGACTGACCATGACCGCACTATTGAATTCTTGTGCCCAGCCAGCGCCATCCCTACACTACACACACACCTAACATGGGTGAGCAGGGCCACAGGGCATGTGACGGTCTTGCAAATTGGCACTTCCAGACCAGATGTGATGAGGACACAAAGTGTGGAAGGCAGCCTGAGCTGAGTTATTCCTGAGACATAGGTAAGCTGCCAGCAAAGCACAGAGCCTGTCTGCAGAATGGCGCGTGGGGTGGCCTGCAGTGTTAGTGGAGCTGGAACCTACAAAATGTGTTGAGGTATGATGATTGGGTTGAGGTTGAAGTTCAAGATGAAGTTGAGGTGAGGTGTGATGGCGTATTGAGGATAGGAGGGCCTGAAGCTGAACTCCACCAGGGCCCATGAGCCATTAGCTGCACCCCTGCAGGTGGGGTTTATGAATAAGGAACTAGATCACATCTCTGAGAAAAAAATCTTACAAGTAAGGGGTAACAAACACTGCTTGTGAACAGTTTTGTATTCAAGGGATTGTGGACTCATCTCTGTTGATGAAGAAAACATATATATTTTTATTTCCTTACTTCTGAGATGGGTAAGATGAGGATCAGATGAAAGGATGTTAAAGGGGGTTTCTGAGTGTTTAATACTGATGACCTCAGCCAGGATAGACAATATCCACAAAAAGACGGCAGCATCACCTTCAGGCTGTATCCTTTATTCCAGTGGGTTCCACAAGTAATACATCAATCGGTCATAAAGTGCCAATGGAACGTTTCGGCTACATCATAGCCTTTCTCAAGCCTCAATGCTTGAGAAAGGCTATGATGTAGCCGAAACGTTGCATTGGCACTTTATGACCGATTGATGTATTACTTGTGGAACCCACTGGAATAAAGGATACAGCCTGAAGGTGATGCTGCCGTCTTTTTGTGGATATTGTTTGTTCGGTGGACTGTAAGGATCTGAAGTCCAGGACGTGCTATTGCATCACGGAGGCAGTCTGAGGCCAGATTGGTGCTGTTCTCACATTTTGATTTATTGCTCAGCCAGGATAGGTCATCAGTACCTAATCAGTAGGGGTCTGACTCCTGGCACCCTTAAAGTTCATCCTGAGGATAGGTCATCAAGTGAATGGGGCTGCACTGCAATACCAAGCTCAACTGCTATGCAATGGATGGTGCTGGGCTTGGTAAGCTGCGATGAGACCGTGATGTCCATCATTGGAGGGTGTGGGACTTTAGATCTCCAACAATAACATACTGATGACAAAAACACTAAGACAACCCCTTTAAGGGTACTGCCACAAGGTCAAGTTTCCTCATGAAGTTTTGGAAGCTAAAGCCAGAAGTGAATTCAGAAAAGAGGAAACGTTGTATCTGTTCTTTATGCTCTCTCTCCTTTTTTCATCCACTCCTGATTTTGGCTTTCAAACCTACATCAAGAAACTTGACCTTGTGGCTGTACCCTGAGGATAGAACTACAAGAAGCACCAACACCTCATGCAGAACAAAACATCACTCTACCTTCCTATCTAAAAATAACCTGGTGCTCATAGGAATTTTATACACAGGAACCTTTGTAGTCATACGCTAAGGTAATTACTGTATAGTGGAGATGTTTGTCTCTGCTATACTATCGGAACAGTGATAGTAAGGTGTTTTAGGTGTCTTTTCATGGACAAATATTTTTATCGTGTTCAGGAAATACGGTATGCTCGGCTCACAGTCATCACAGTATATCAGAATTATATGTAGCGTATATTGCACATACAACTGATGACATGTATAAGGGGTTATAAAAGATCAGAAATACAGTTAGGGCCAGAAATATTTGGACAGTGACACAAGTTTTGTTATTTTAGCTGTTTACTAAAACATGTTCAGAAATACAATTATATATATAATATGGGCTGAAAGTGCACACTCCCAGCTGCAATATGAGAGTTTCCACATCCAAATCGGAGAAAGGGTTTAGGAATCATAGCTCTGTAATGCATAGCCTCCTCTTTTTCAAGGGACCAAAAGTAATTGGACAATGGACTCTAAGGGCTGCAATTAACTTTGAAGGCGTCTCCCTCGTAAACCTGTAATCAATGAAGTAGTTAAAAGGTCTGGGGTTGATTCCAGGTGTGTGGTTTTGCATTTGGAAGCTGTTGCTGTGACCAGACAACATGCGGTCAAAGGAACGCTCAATTGAGGTGAAGCAGAACATCCTGAGGCTGAAAAAAAAGAAAAAATCCATCAGAGAGATAGCAGACATGCTTGGAGTAGCAAAATCAACAGTCGGGTACATTCTGAGAAAAAAGGAATTGACTGGTGAGCTTGGGAACTCAAAAAGGCCTGGGTGTCCAAGGATGACAACAGTGGTGGATGATCGCCGCATACTTTCTTTGGTGAAGAAGAACCCGTTCACAACATCAACTGAAGTCCAGAACACTCTCAGTGAAGTAGGTATATCTGTCTCTAAGTCAACAGTAAAGAGAAGACTCCATGAAAGTAAATACAAAGGGTTCACATCTAGATGCAAACCATTCATCAATTCCAAAAATAGACAGGCCAGAGTTAAATTTGCTGAAAAACACCTCAAGAAGCCAGCTCAGTTCTGGAAAAGTATTCTATGGACAGATGAGACAAAGATCAACCTGTACCAGAATGATGGGAAGAAAAAAGTTTGGAGAAGAAAGGGAACGGCACATGATCCAAGGCACACCACATCCTCTGTAAAACATGGTGGAGGCAACGTGATGGCATGGGCATGCATGGCTTTCAATGGCACTGGGTCACTTGTGTTTATTGATGACATAACAGCAGACAAGAGTAGCCGGATGAATTCTGAAGTGTACCGGGATATACTTTCAGCCCAGATTCAGCCAAATGCTGCCAAGTTGATCGGACGGCGCTTCATAGTTCAGATGGACAATGACCCCAAGCATACAGCCAAAGCTACCCAGGAGTTCATGAGTGCAAAAAAGTGGAACATTCTGCAATGGCCAAGTCAATCACCAGATCTTAACCCAATTGAGCATGCATTTCACTTGCTCAAATCCAGACTTAAGACGGAAAGACCCACAAACAAGCAAGACCTGAAGGCTGCGGCTGTAAAGGCCTGGCAAAGCATTAAGAAGGAGGAAACCCAGCGTTTGGTGATGTCCATGGGTTCCAGACTTAAGGCAGTGATTGCCTCCAAAGGATTCGCAACAAAATATTGAAAATAAAAATATTTTGTTTGGGTTATGTTTATTTGTCCAATTACTTTTGAGCTCCTAAAATGTGGAGTGTTTGTAAAGAAATGTGTACAATTCCTACATTTTCTATCAGATATTTTTGTTCAACCCTTCAAATTAAACGTTACAATCTGCACTTGAATTCTGTTGTAGAGTTTTCATTTCAAATCCAATGTGGTGGCATGCAGAGCCCAACTCGCGAAAATTGTGTCACTGTCCAAATATTTCTGGCCCTAACTGTACATGGCTGCTTGCTTCAGAAAACAGTGCTACACTAGTTCATGAGTTGTGGAATTGCAGCTCAACCCTATTTAAGTGAACTGTACCAAATAGCAAGAATGTGGGCAAATGCCCTATGAAGTGGCAAAAATGTCCAGTAATCCCTCCAAAAAATGTCATCAGCATCCAAATAAATATTGGGGGTCACTTATCAAGCTGAAATACGCCTGAATTAGCCACATTTCAGGCACACATTACAGCGCAAGTTAGTTGCGCCGCAATCTGAGACGCCAGGTCTAAAAAAAGTGGGTGTGGTGTGGGCAGAGAAGGGGATGGGTCAGTAGGCCAGTCTCTTTTAACATTTTTCAGATGTAGAAAAAGGTCTAAATGTAAGATAGCTTGGAAGCTGTCTTACATTTAGAAGCAGCGCTGGATACGCCAAAGTTATGAAGAGGCCGGTGCCTCTTCATAACGTCAGTGATCCACCACCAGTGTAGGGACTTTATTAAGACTGCCGCCTAAACACCGGTCTTAATAAATGTGCCCCATTGTCTTTATTGGCACTAATACATCTAAACACCACATATCGACCTACACTGCGGTCTTTCTCAAGGACTAACTACACTGATACACTGTCAGCCACAGACAATGGACAACAGTGGTGCTATTTGTAGATGCAGCCATTTTTTTCTAATTTTATACAACCCCTTAAAAACCTTAAAGGGAACCTGTCACCTCTACTAAGCTGCCCTCACTGAGGAAAGCATAGTATAGGGATACACTCACTGATTTCAGCAGTACTGACAGGATGAAACTTGTGGCGTGCGCCAGTGCTGCGAGAGAGATGAGTCCGATGAGACTGGTGGTCCTGCCCTCCCCCAACTCCTGTCTATGACTGGCAGATTTCTTTCCTATGCATAACAAGAAAGAAACCTAATATTTGTGGGCAGTAGGTGTGGGAGGGCAGGGCCACAAGTCTCATCGGACTCATCTCCCTTTAAGCTCTGGCGTGTGCCTCGAGGTTTGTCTGGTCAGTACTGTAAAAGTACTTTAAATAGACTTCTCTGCAGCTCAGCACATAAGACCAGATTCATACCAGAGAAGAAGATACTAAGATTTGATTATTGATTGATTATTCTTTTGCCCATGTGTATCATGGAGGTAACCTGGCGATCACCGGTCAATTTCACGATTGGTGCTTTGCATGGTTAAGGTTTGATACTTGATAAGATTTGATAATTTTTAAAACCCCAAGCTGTTGTGGGTGGACTTTGGTTTCAAGAGATTATATATGGTCAAATACCAAAGTTCATTGTGAATCTCTCCAAGTATACATCTAATGAAACAAATATTGAAGGTTATCTGGTGAATACCTATAGGTGGCAAATGTCCAAGTATAGTCCAATACTAGTTTGCCTTTTAGTTTCCTTTATCTCTTGTACAATAATTATTTTTATTTCATGTTTTTATATGTTTCATACAGTTCTAACCAATCTGTAGTCAACAGTTTTGGGGTTATTGTCTCTAGCACTAAAAAGTAGGGTACTGGTTAGTTGGGTGAGATGCCTTTTATGCACCTCTAGAGGGCACTGCTTCTTCTTGTGTAGAGCCAACTGATGTTACTACCTATAGGTGGCACTAGAGGGACAGTTTTCTTCCTTCTGGAAAAGAGCTAGTTTGCATACTTTTTTCCCAGGGAGTAATGCCCGTAAAACTCCTATCACCAGCTGAGTATTCACAAGAAGTGAAATAGTACCCTTACATTTATTAACACGATCAGAGGTGACCCATGTGTCTAAACCATAGCTACAACTGGTATGTGACAGAGCTGTGTACTAGAGGTTGTGCTGTGGTAAGGTGTTCTGTGTCAGCTGCGTAATGTACAGTAGAGCCCTATATGTGCCGTATTATGACTTAGAGGTTGTGCAGAGCCACAATACTGCCATACACAGTATATATTGTATATCTCATTTTTTTATTATTATTATTATTATTGTTATAAAATTAATGGACACCTTTGTGGGACTTTTTATTATTGTATTGTACTCATTTTGAGCTAAAATTCATTTTTGCAATTGGTCTTTATTAAAAATGTTGAGCCCCTTTCTCTGTACAGTCTTGAGATTCTCTAGTAACACGCTCTGTGTTTTTGCTGTGTTCCATCAGGCTGCTCAGCTGACAGCTCCTTATCTCTGACCTTATAAATACTCCTTATACCTCAATTCTTATCTTGCTTATCTGGCTTTAAGTGTTTTTGAGCTATTAGTAATTTAGAAATAAGGGTTGACACAAAGTGAAAGTACAGGTACAATTCTCACAGCTACACAGAAGTTAACTATTTATGACAAAACTGCTGAACATTGTTAATAAAGGCCAATAGAAAAAATATTTTAAACCCAAAATGAGTAAAATGCAGTCATAAAAAATTGCATAGCCTTACTGATTTTAGATCTATCAAATACTCCAACCTAAGTATCAATTATGAGCAACGTCTAGCCAGGAATACCCATATATCCAAGTATAGTATTGATATGATATCTCCAGAATAACCGATTAATAACTGTCAAAACTGGTCTACTGTAAATTACTTTTACAAAATATTGAAATGATTACTTCCAGTCTGAAATGAATTACAGTATAATTTCCAAGGTCAGGAGCCCGTTATATATCTACGAGTTATGTTTCCATCAGCTACAATAAAACATATTTCTATTTGATAGACAGGCCTTATTCATACTCATCATGTAGCCTGAGAAGAAGAACCTTGTGTTGGGTATGAAGAAGCTATACTGTAGCTAATAAAATATTGCTGTTCTTGTTCCGACTCATAACATGGTCTATTGTTCCCTGATCAAATGGCTCCTGAGAGAGACTGATCCAGACACATTCAGCTTTCTTGGTCACTTTTGGATTAATCATTAAGCTCGTTTGACACATTTTTGTAAGTACACATCTTTTAATATCTGGTCTCACTAAGACAACTGACTGTGGCAGTTATTAAATCTCTAAATCTATTATCTTTCCCCTCCAGGTGCGACCTTTGAGCTCTCAGCATTAATAATGGAGAATTTCTTTCGAGTTACATTTCACTGTCAAGATTCAGCCACTTTGAAATGAGATTAGAACAGTGAAGAAGAAGAAATGGTGACTTTTTTTTCCTTCACGTCCTTTCACCAAGCAAATACAACTTCCATCTCTCATATATTTACATTAATGGGAATCATGATCCTAGCAGAAGAAGATGTGAAAGGTACTTTGTTACTTATTAGGAGGCATAAAGCATAGACCATGAGAGGGTTAAAGATTTGAGGGAAAAAGGTATATACCGGTAATTTTTTTTTAAGGCTAGAGGCAAGGAAGCAAGGCGAAAATTTGTCTGTCACGTCATCCACGGAAGAATCTCAAAGAGCATCCCTGCTACCAAATGAAGAGCAGACTCACAGAGACAGATAATAGAATCAAAAAGCACTGTCACTCTCAAACATACAGTAATTTCATCAAGTGTTCTCTCTGAAAGCAAAGAATCCACCGCGTTTCTAGCCATTGACCTGTCAGATGCAATCAGGCCCGTTCTTTATCCAACTTTATGTCGGATCTTCTTTCATATACTGGGAGTTTTATTGTTGTTTTCGGAAAGTCTTGTAAAATGAGACACCGCTGGATGTATTGGGCTTTCTGAATGCATATGTTCAGTATGTAACACTATATATAATGAAGCAATGACAATGAAAATAAAGTATAATAATGAAAATAAAAGGAAAAACATGTTATATAGTTAATCATGTATAATATATAATACTAGCTGAAGGACCAGGCTTCGCCCGGGTATATTTAATCTATTTCATTTAAAGTTTGTGTGTGTGTTGTTAAAAGATATTGAGAGTGACCTCTACAGTGCCCACTCCTTCAACAGTGACCTCCACAGCAGCCCGCCCCTTAACAGAAACATCCACAGCACCCTCCCCTTTAACTGTGACCTCCACAGCAGCTAGTGTGGCTGCTGTCTTCACCCCAGAAAGCTGGACCTCACCGGTCATTCCCCCAAACGTGAAGCAGCGCCCCCGATCCCCATGAAGCCACACCACTAAACATGAGGCCACGCTCCCTGGCTTCGTGAAAACATGGAGGAGAAGCTGTCTGACAGAGAACAGGTAGTCAGAAAACTGGACTGTCCAGCCTAAAGCCGTACATCTGGCCACCCTAACATCAGCCCGCCCCTAGGGTGGGGTTTTAGGCTGGACAGTCTGGCTTTCAGACTCCCTGTCCACCATCCGGAACAGGGCCTGGACAGACACAGGGATGTCAACCCTTTCAGTAGCTCATGCTCAGACAGCATCTCCTCCGTCTTCATGGAACCAGGGGGGCGTGGCCTCGTGTTTAGGGATGTGGCTTCATGGAGACCGGTGGCACGGCTTCACTTTGGGGGGAGGTTGGACAGTCTGGCTTTCAGACTCCCTGTCCTCTGTCATGCGCAGGGCCTGGATGGACACAGGGATGTCCTTTTGAACATCTCACTCTCAGACAGCAGCACTGTGCAGTCTGAGCATGAGCTGCAGGGAGAAAGTCACCCTCCTCCCTCCCCTGCAGCTGACAGAAGGTGATTTTTACCTTCATTTTTTCAATCCCAGTCAGATGCGGAGTGGAAGGGGCGTGGCCTGACTGAGTCAGGGGCGTGACTTAGTGGGACCTGGGGGTAGGGCTTTTAAGTCCTTCTTTTCAGGGTGGCCTGAATTACAGGTCGATGCCATAGTAATTTAGGAGAAAACACAGTGGGTAGTAGTTGAATAAAACATCTTTCATTACTACTGAATGGTAAATATGTGAAGTTTACATTATATGAGGTAATGATTGATTATGAGTTAGTCTAAAACATAAGTTATATTTATGGTAACCGGAATACAGTGTCATCCACAGCGCTCTGCCCCTTTAAAGTAGACCTACAGCAGTAAACTGGCTAGGTTGTTATGGAAATCTGGTGTGTGTGGAGACTAACTGCCTGTGAGCTTCTATTGGCTGATAAGGGTCATGTGACCAGGCTTCTATTGGCTAATGTATTTTTTGGGAATATCTAAGAAACGGTACGTCCTGGAGAGCTGAGACCCGTTCTAAAACCCTCCCGGACACCTGATGTACCTGTGTGCCAAATTTCGTGATTGTAGCTGCAACGGTGCGGATTCCTTTAGCGGACATACACACACACACACACTCAGCTTTATATATTAGATTGATTGTGTATATTTACTATATGTATATTAAATAAACATGTTAAATAAACAAATATGGATACATTAACAGTGGGATATTTTAGGCAGCTAGTGAGCAGTCTGTTCTTGAATTTGCAGAAGCAACATCTCATTCACTTTGATAAACACCAAATTGTGCAGCTTACAAGACTGGATGAGAGGATCTCTAAAATGGCAGATTTTGCAGGGGTATTTCTAGTATGCAGTATTTAGTACCCACCAAAAGTGGTCCAAGGAAGGACAACTGGTGAACTGGCGACAGGGTCATGGGCACCCAAGGCTCATTGATGTGCATGGGGAGGGAGGACTGGCCTATCTGACCTGATCCCATAGAAGAGCTTCTGTAGCACAAATTGATGATAACGTTAATACTGCCTATGATACAGTGGGTCTGAAGAGTCACAGGACATCACAGCTTGCTGTGTAGCCGCAGACAAGTCATGTTCTTGCTGCATGCTCTCCCCATAAAAAGTGCCTGCAATGGACATAGGAGCTTGAGAACTGGACCATGGAACAATGGAAAAAGCTGGCATGGTCTGATGGATGCCATTTTTTTTTACATAATGTGGACAGCCAGGTTCATGTACAGTACATTGCTTACCTGGGGAAGGGATATCACCAGACTGGTGAGAGATGTTTTGGTGGCACAAGGGGGACCTCTTGTAAATACTACATACAGAGTTATACAGATCTCATTGGACTCTGTATACAGTAAGCTCTTAAGCTCCCCCTTGTCGTAGCTGCAGGAAGAGAGAATTTTGTCATCTATATTTATATGAAGTAAAGTGGAGGATGTGGATCTTTGTATCAGAAGAACTGAGCTGCCACCCCAAGGTATTTTGAAATCAGTCATCTCATGAAATGATGCTCAAGGTTGGAGTTTCATTTTAAGATCTGCTCTAGCACATGAGTCCTTTCTGAATTGAGAGTCATATCTTCTTTTTACATAGCAATGGTAACAGATTCTGAAGTTGATGTTGAAGTTGCCATTTCTACAAGGAGTCATTTCTACAAGGAGTTGAAGGTGTAGACTAGTCAAGTTCTATTTTTATAATATGAATTCAGCTCCCAAGGCAGCCGTCACATATGGCCAGTTACATGGTAAACATGCGTTTGCGCGGAGAATTTACCAACAATATAGGCATGGCTGAGGAAGTGCAGTGGCCGGTTCTCTCTCCCATTTTATATCAGTAATGGATTTCAGCATAGCAATTCCCAGTATAAACCAGAAGAGGGTTAATGTACTTAACATCTGCCTACAACCTAATGAGGTGGAATTCTAATGGAAAATGTTAATGCTTTTCCATTGCTGCTACTTTCTCCTCACCACAAATTTGCAATCCTTCATTACTCAGACACTATTATCTCTTAAGCTATGCAAATAACCCAAGTTTGGAACCATTTAAAGTATTTAGACAAAATTAAAAAAGGCTTGGTGCTGTTACCAATGAGCCGTGGCAACGTTTCCTCTGTGTGTCATTCCGCACCTCTCACGTGACCTTCCCTTCTCTCCTAACCCCTCTTGTGCCTTTTACTGCTTTGCGTAGACCTAGCAGCACTAAAATATTTTTCGTTCGAGATCTCTCTCATTAGGTTTTCTCAGTAGGGGTGATGAAATGCTAGAGATATACACATAATATTGTTATTTGGAGAAATTACCATTTATACACAGAAAGGAATCAATTCAACCCTCGACTAGGCAGAACTAAGATTAGAGAGAAATTGACCTCTGCTTGCATGGATTAATGTTCTCTAGATGATTATGTATGTGCAGCATTACCTAAAACTGTAGTTGCTTGGGGAAACTAAAGATTTTTTTCTACTGCTAAACAAAACTGTTGTTGGCTTCTACTTATCTACGACTATGATATGAAATGCAGCTTTACATCTATTGCAACAGTAATATTCATGTAGTACATCATGTACTCCAATTTCTATAGTCTAATTTCATGGTAAATGATTAAAATAGACAATAATGAGCAAAAAAAACATAAGCAGTAGTAAATTGTTTCACAGGCTGAAAAAAGTCACCTTTCTCAGATTAATCATAAGACATTAAAAAGCCATTATAGTGGCTGACCGATGGTGGTGATCATACTTGCCTGGTCCCCACTTTTGGGTTTGGTCTCTATTGTTGCATGTGCAGCACAGTGGCTCAGTGGTTAGCACTGGTGCCTTGCAGCAGCCTAGGCTTGAATCTGACCAAGAACAATGTCTGCATGGAGTTTGCATCATGTTTTCCCTGATATAGGGAACTTAGATTTTGAGCCCCATTGGGAACAGTCCGATGCTAATGTCTGTAAAGTGATGTGGAATATAGTAGCGCTATAGGGCTTGTTCACATATCAGTTATTTGATCAGTTATTTCCATCAGTTATTGTGAGTCAAAACCAGCAGTGGACACTACACAGAAATAAGGTATAATGAAAAGATCTGATGGAAATAACTGATCAAATAACTGACGTGGGAACAAGCCCTTATAAGTGAATAAATAAAAATCAACATCCAGTTGATGGAGGGGGTGGGGGGAAGTGTATGACATGTGTGACAAATGGCCTGTTCTCGTGATTTCTGTGGATACGGAGTAATTTGTTATAACTGGAATACCCCTTTAATGGGCTGTCTGTGTAATGGATCTAAAGTGCTGGGATCTAAAGTAAGTGATACTGTTTGTAGCTGGTATCTGTATAGAGACAGGGCAACCTGCTTACACTCCTAAAATGCATGTTCCCAAAATTTACTGGGACTAAGAGATCCCCTTTTTACTACTACAGATGTATGCACCCTTTATTATAACATATTTCTAGGCTATAATTATTACTAAAGTGAGCATAACTATGTTTCTACTACTGTATGAAAGGACATGCAATGATAATAGGAGGGCACCACAACATCAACTATTGATAACAGGAGGCATTACCAATGGGTTATAGGGAATATAGGGCATTACATGGCACCTACTGAAATATTATACCAGAGAAGCCCAAACATGAGGACCTTCTCAGAAAACCCTAATTGGCCTTTTTATAAGAGGCTGTCTTAGGCTAGGGCTACACGACGACATGTGTCGCGCGACATTGTGTCGCACCAATGTCGCGCGACAATTTTATAATGGAAGTCTATGGTGTCGCATTGCGACATGCGACATGCTGCGACTGCGACATGACAGTAGCAGAAAAACCCATCCTGGATGGACTTTTCTGCGACTGTCGTGTCGCAGTATGTCGCATGTCGCAGTGCGACACCATAGACTTCCATTATAAAAATTGTTGCGCGACATTGGTGCGACGCAATGTCGCGTGACAACTGTCGTAGTGTAGCCCTAGCCTTAACCAGACAAACCCTTAAAACTTTCCTTAAACAATGATGTAAGATTGCCTCAGATATTTCTTACATATCTTGTAGCCCTGAAGTTGTGTGATTCTGCCTGATACAATTTTGGCTTTCTCGTTCTCAGTATATTTCTTCTCCCCTCCCCCCACCCTTCATCACCTGTCAATCATTTTTTGCTGCAAGTAGTTTGATGGAGGCTGATGGTAAGATTCAAGGAAAAAATTATAAAGAACTGACAGGAGATGCAGAGCAAAAAAAATACCAGCTGAGGAAAATGTGTAATTAAACTGTCTTTTAAGAGATGGTAAATTGGAAGAGAAATGAAGCAGGTGAAGGGAAAAAGAAACTCGTGAAATGAGATGTGACAAAGAAAAGAGAAGTCGGTACAAAGACAACACGGAGAGAATAAAGGTCACACGTGAAGAAAGCATCGATGAGACAGGGTCAGTTACAGGATTAATATAGGATGCGAATCAGATTTACTACTATGTACCTGTAATACATATGTAAGTAGCCCTATCGCAGGATAAGAACTATCTCACTAGTGGCACTTACTGGAGGTAGCTCCCCTTAAAGCATTTTTTTGGTTTTTATCAACTTTCTTTAAAATAATAATTTATGAAGTTAGCTGCAATGTTGTAATGTGTTACTTGTACCTTGATTACTGCAATTGCATGTCCATGACCATTGAGCTCTTCCTTATTTCCTGTTGCAGTGATAGGGGAGTGTCTATGTAACAAGCTGGGTGGGAGAAGCTATAAACTAGCTGGGTATTGTTAGGGGCGGGGCGGGGCTGGAGCTGTGGAAGAGGAAGGAGAAGTGCATCATGGGTTTGGTTGGATGCAACAACAGGAAGTGTTACATATAGGATGGAAACCAACCAGAGGGATTTGTTACATGGTGTTACATGGGGAAAATAGGTCCGGAGAGTCCACATTGAGAAAAAGAAAGCTTGGAGAAGATGTACATGAGGTAGGCAACTAAATGAACATATGTGTTAAAAACCATTGTAATACTGAAAACCCATTTAAGTCAGTGCCCGGCTCTTTAACAAGCTTTTGGCACATGATTAGGGATAGTCAAACCATATATCTGTAGACAGCTGTATATTGGATTATATAGGCCCCTTTACAATGCCCAAGCATCAGGCAGACCATCGCTAACAAGCGTTCATAGGAACAGGTACCCCGGATAGCCAATGGATTAATGAAATGCTTGTTCATTGGGTAATTGAAACTTTCATGTGGTGACCTAAATCATCGTTTGTCTAAACAACCTCTGCTGCCGGCAAACCATGACTCTGTATGGGGATGAGCTATGGCATTAGTGATCACTCCTTCCTATACTGTGGAGGGGATCGCTGTATGTAAACTGGTGTACAAATTTGCGACTTTTTGTTATTTCATATTATCCTCACCAGTTTTGAAAAGTGGTATAAAATGGACATGGTTTAGTAAGGTAATGAGTTTCTAGACAGATTTATCACTGCAACTTTTTGAAAAGAAATGAAAAAATGTTGCACAAAAAAGGGGTTAACTTAGGAAACGAGGATCATGATTTTTAGACAGTTTAAAGATGCACCAAATGTATCATACATCATACGACTTTTGATAAATTTGATTGACCTTTTGCTAAATTTAAGTGAAATCAAAATTAACTTCAAAAAGTGACATCTTGATAGATTCCACCCAATAGTTTCCATAGATGCATGACTTTTATCATACATGTTTATTACTTATTATATTGTCTGTTTATTAATGGGTGATATACATAGAAAAAATGTAATGATCCAAAAGTTATTGGATGCAGGGATTTTTCTTCTTCATCTACTGGCCAACATGAGAGCAGCATAGGAATAGTCTACAACAGCTGGAGTACTGCATATTACCCATCTCTCCCCAATGTGTCGTGCCTTTATGAGGCTGAAGACAATGAACAATTATACAATGGAAAGAATCAGAGCCCTCTTTACATGTTGTTGCTAAGCTATAATATATGTTATTGCTCTGGAAATAGTTTTATGGTAGAGTACCACTTAGCGAAATATGTGCCCCAATCTGTCACTTCACTGCTATAACACCATCTCCTACCAGATGCTGCAAATTATAATAAAAGCCGTGCATGGTATTTAATCCATCTGACCTAATTTTAATTACTGTGCTGCACTGAAGAGCCTCCATATATATGAGTAATCCACTAATAAAGTAATATACATCAGCGTACTGCAAAATTGGTATTTAGAATGAATAAAAAAATAAAGACAAAGAACTGCTGATTATCATTCTGTTCCATAGGGTAACCGAGTGAGGTCGATGGCACTGTGAGCTAGTAGAGAAATTATGAAAGCTTTTGTAGATAAGTGAAAAGAGAAAAACAAACTGTGATACCACCGGGAAGTGACAATCACTTTATATGACACTGCTCATGTATTCTACAATGTTAAGTTGTATGTTTTTTGACTATTTCTCCTCAAAATCTGAAAATTCGGCACATACTTCCTTTACCCCACTCCCTATTATAGGGGAGTGAGGTATGCTGAGATGTTAGTTAGGGTCATTCAACTGGAGATCTGGTCACTACTTTTTGTTACCAAAGTTGTTGACTATGTTGGGTCAAAAAATATACATTTTTAATAATAAAATGGATTTATGATGACACCCCTCCTCCGTAGGAGGCGTCCTCTGCTCAGTCCCCTCACAATCAGCCAGAGAAGAAAGCCATTAACCAACAAACAGCTACTGACCCGTCCATGTATTATGGTTGAACATTCATTTTGACGGGAAATACATGGCCAACTGCAGCTTCATAGCTGATTGCCGACGCAGCACTCACAGAGATGTGCAGGTCCCTGGGCCAGCCTATGTTCAAAGGGGGAATTTATCAAGCCCTGCACACCAGAATTTTGGCTTTAAAAAGTTGCAAAATTGTGCATTGCGACTTTTTGAAGCTTATTTGTGCATAAAACAAGACATTTTACATTTTTACTCCGCTCACTCCAGTTTTGAGGGTGGGAAAGTGAGCATGGTTAGTCTGTGGAGCTGCTTTAGGTAATACAAATACAGGGTGGGCCATTTATATGGATACACCTAAATAAAATGGCAATGGTTGGTGATATTAACTTCCTGTTTGTGGCACATTAGTATATGGGGAGGGGGACTTTTCAAGATGGGTGGTGACCATGGCGGCCATTTTGAAGTTGCCCATTTTGGATCCAACTTTAGTTTTTTCAATGGGAAGAGGGTCATGTGACACATCAAACTTATTGAGAATTTCACAGGAAAAACAATGGTGTGCTTGGTTTTAACGTAACTTTATTCTTTCATTAGTTATTTACAAGTTTCTGACCACTTCTAAAATGTGTTCAAAGTGCAGCCCATTGTGTTGGATTGTCAATGCAACCCTCTTCTCCCACTCTTCACACACTGGTAGCAACACCGCAAAAGAAATGCTAGCACAGGCTTCCAGTATCCTTAGTTTCAGGTGCTGCACATCTCGTATCTTCACAGCATAGACAATTGCCTTATTATTTTCTGTGATTTTATAAATGTAGCCATGCACATCCACACACTTTACTGTCATATCGTGCAGGATCTTTTTTCCTTGATTCAAATGAGACAAAGTTTAAAATAAATAAATACATAAATAAATTAAAAAAATATATATTATCACATATACATTGGGGCAGATTTACTAATCCTTGATAAAATGTAGAGAGTGGGGTGATGTACTAAGAGGCACTTTTTGTACTTTTTGTCTTTTGTCTTACTTTATTTCAACTCAATTTTGAAGTGCTTTGTAAGCCATAGTGCTTTTTTGAGAAGCCACACCTCTTTCTAGAAGCCACACCCCTTGGTGGACGGGGGCTTTGGATTATACTTTTTAGCTTACTTGCTTCATAAAATGTCTAGAATGAGATGTACCTAATTGGACAAAAATGGCAGCAAATTCTGGTTCTAATTATGTTAGAATTCAAGCACTGCCTCAATAGAAAACGTAGGCTTGTGTCTCACACATATGGATTCTCAGACATTAGATGTTAGACACTGTAATCAAAATAGATAATTATATTAAAAAGGGGGTAATCATTGTATTCTTCTGTTGCACTTTTACGACTGTAGAGTTTTGGGGAAATCTGCAGATTTAGTAGGGATTCTTGATCCCATTTGTTACTAGAAATGCCCTAGGGTTTGTGTTTGGATTCGTTATCCTATTTGTAAAGCTTCACCTTAGACTCACATTGGCTAATTAGTCATTAAATGTAAAAATCCACCATCTTTGTAATATTTTTATTTAATTTCCTTAAGTTATTGTAGCTGTTTTAATCTGTTGCCATCTGGAAACTGTCAACAAGTAGCATAAATGCTGCTAACAGATCTTGTGGCATTTTATTTGTGCTATATTTATGGCTTGTGCGAATACAAAAACCAGCCATAGTAACACAAACATCCACACAGTCAAGATGAATAAGAAAAGGAATACCTTAAAGGAAATCATCAGTTTTGACCATAAGTATGCACATTCTGCCGGGCACGGCTCCAGTAAGTGCCCAGGAGGCGAAGTTTCACTGCCAAGTGCTCTTTGCTCTTTGCATTAAGCTGCTTCACAGCCCCTCCCCTCTGTGACATCTGTAGTTGTCTTTTGATTTGATGCTACAGCTGTCACTCAGGGAAGAGGGGAGGGGATATGGAGCAGCTCACTACAGAGAGGATGTCACAGTGAAGCCCCGCCTCCTTGGCACTTGCAGGAAAACAATCGGACAGAATAAAAGTTTATATTTACGGTCATTAGTGTTGAGAGAGTCAATGTCCACTTAATGGACTTCCATCTGAATTTCAGGAAAAATTTGCTGTGCTGTGAAGCTCAATTTTCTCGTGCTTTGTGGTAACGAACCGATTTTCCCTGAAATGGCGGTAAAAAAAAAAAATCATACTTACCTCATCCATTTAAGTGTGAAGAGGCTTCTGCGGGCATCTTGCTTGAAGATCTTGCCACAACGCCCGCCTCCGTGATGACATCATCCCACACTGCGTGAGATTTCGTGCTGGACCTTCAAACGAGATGGCCGCGGCGGCTTCTTTGTGATCAAATGGATGAGGTAAGTATGATTGAGTATACATGTCCTATTCTTGTCCGTTTTGTGGACAATGGATCCGTAAAAAAAAAAAAAAGATACAATACGGATGTCACATAGACGTCATCTGTATATTTTGCAGATCTATATTTTGAGGACCGTAAAAATACATGTGTTCGTGTGCATGAGCCCTGACGCTGAACATCACTAAAAAATGGTGCAAGCTAAAACATCAATATACCTGGTTGACTCTCGTATTAATGCCAACGCTAAAAAATATCCCATGATGCAAATATTAAAATTAGTCTGATGCAAATGGACGCCATTTACCTCTCATTAACCACTATTGTGACAGATCCGAAGAATTTTGCCAGCAGAGGGATTCGGTGGATGTTTTATAAACCTCTCATTTATAGCACTGTTCTATGCCAAGGCGAAATAAAAATCAACCTTCAAATGAAAAACATTTTTTTTTTGTCCCGATGAATTGTAATCTCGGCTCCAGTTCTGCTGTGTACTGAATATTGAAATGTGTTCCTGACAAGTAGTGTTTGTATTAACTCCACTTTAAGGTGGCAGAGACAGACTATCCATCATCTCTAGCAGTGTTCCGGATTCACGTTGTACTTCATATGCTATTTAATGGATTAGGTTAATAACAGGCCCCATAAAACTACTATGAAAAGTGGTGCAGTCATTTCTAATAGGTAAATGGCATACACTATGTAAACATTTGCCACAGCAAATCCTCTCACCCGATCTGTACCTGCCTCTCCGCTGCCAGCGCAGTATGGCTAAATGGCTGTAAATGGAAAAAGGGTTTAAAATGCATGCAATAAAACACCGAAATATCCCATAAACAATGCCCCGTTAACAGCGAAAGCAGAAAGGGCCTCAAAACTGAATAGAACTCCTATTCAATCTTGATGTCATGCCGCATGAACATAATAGGAATTGAGTCTCTATTTACAGAACAGCATTTAGGAGGCAACCATCTGCAGGCCAAGGTAATATGCATGAGAACGCGGCCAATGAATACAAGGTCTTAAAGTGAGCTCGCTTTTACAGTCACTTTGAAAATATATCAGACGCACAGACAACAAATCCTTAACAAGCAGAACAACAGGAGTAACATACAGGGTCACCTGAATAACTCCTAGACCTGTCAGGGAATACATGAATGGTTTCTTAAAGGGACACTTCTAAAGAATATTTTTGGGAATTTTTCGGATAGATGGTTTTCTAATTTAAAAAATGAAAATCAACATCATATTACAGTTGACAATACCTTTCTAACAAAGCTAGAACCAGCCTTGTACCTCACATGGATCAGAGATCTCCCCATTCATTGCTCTGATATATTTATATCAAGCTGACAGCTCAAGGGGAGTGTCTTTTCTGCTGCAGCTCAGGAGGCGTGTCCATTCTTCTGCAGCTCTCTCCCTATCACAGCTCAGGAGGCGTGTCCATTCCACTGCAGCTCTCTCCCTATCACAGTTAAGGAGGCGTGTCCATTCTTCTACAGCTCTCTTCCTATCATAGCTCATGAGGTGTGTCCATTCCACTGTAGCTCTCTCCCTATCACAGCTCAGGAGGCAGTTGAAAGATGAAACTGAGCATGTGCGGCCTGGTCAAGGAAATAAGAAAATAAGTGGCACTATACAGATATATTTTATTGATTAACTCAGTAGCTAAAATTTTTAATTACAAGCAAATACAAAAGTATTCAGGTCCAGCTGTTGGTTTGAAAACTGTAGAATATTTTTGTGGGACAACCACTTTAATATAATTTCTTGAAGTCACTAAGGCACTGTGGAATATGTCGACGCTATATAAAGATTATTATGAAGTCACTCCATGCATTGCACTTCCTGGCCTGACCTTCACGAGATTATTACCCTAATCAGATCTGAGATCCATAAAAAGACCAATGTAAAGAAAAATAGACCCAGAAGGTACAGAGGAGGTAGAAGGAGGAAACCACCCCAAAAAACAAACACGTTGGACAAAAATAAAATCAGTAAAACTGTTCCTTCTATCCAACTACATCCTCAGTGGAGATGAATTTCAGCTGTTGTCTAAGGGTTTATCTTTTTGCCCCATTTTCAACTCTTTTATTCAAAGGCTTACACTGACCAGACACTTTGCCATGGTTCCTGTGGCTACATCCACTATGCCTGTAGCCTCCACCAGTGATACTCTAGATGTTAATCCTGCAGATATGTAACACCCCAGAGTGGTGTTACCAGTCCTACACCATGCTACTCTCTTTAATGGTCTAACATAAATGCCATCTTATGTATTTTGTTACAGGCCCTTCAACACTGTGCATTTATAAACTTGTTATACAACTGTTTTATTATGTGTAATGTGCTTGGTTCACCAGCAGGTGGCAGCGTAAAGGGCAGAGCCAAAGTTAGATAGATAGTGGGCAAGTCCTGCTTGCTAGTTGAAGGAGGTGGGGCAGTTCTGGTTGACTCCGGTTTTAAGACTCCATGTTGGAGCTGCCAGGATTCTAACCTTCCTTGGCTGAAGATTAGTCCGACTAAGGAGTAAAGTGCAGCATAAAGAAGAAGCCGTGACATACAGTCAGCTTGTTGGTACAGCAGAGTCAGAGTGAGAAAGACATAGCAGAGTTGAGTTTGCCTGCCAGTTTAATGCTAAAACCTGCTGGAACCAAGATAAAGCCTGAAAACTGTTTGGAGAAATGTTTATTACCAGTAAAGCTGCCATTGTACTTCATCTCAAGGTCTGGACTCAAGTTATTCTTTCAAATCTGTCAATTATTCCCCCTATTTATTGCTTCGGAATAAAAAAGCCTGGGGTCCAGCCGTATCCAGGTAGGAGCACCGTGACACACATAAAGAGACATTTAGGCCGCACTACACCACGTGGCATTTCCTACAACTGGGACGCGATATATAGAGGGCCCTGGGGTGAGGCGTCCATTGTAGATAGTCTCTGTCATTCCCACCAGTGACAGTTCAAGTACAGCACAAAACAGGCCCCTGTGTACAGACCAGTGGTTCTTGGTTTTGGTATGGTATGGAACCTGTATTGTGGGGAACTTGTATTGTGTATTGTGATGTTTGTGTATTCGTCCATGTGTATAGTCATAAACAGATATGTAGTGAGCATGCATATGTGTGCACGTCCACATATGATGAGTGCACATCTAGATTTGTAGTCTGGGCTGCTGGGCAATATGACGTAGTGTATAATGGCCCCTAAGTCACTACATAGGGTACTTGTGGCTGAAACACTGTTAAAAAAATATTGTGGTGCACAAATAGTGGAATGAGAAAATATTCACGCAGTTGAGGCGTAAAGGCATGAGCATGAATCCACTCATTAAATATTTGCACTGGGCCGGCCAATGTGTTAAAATAGCCTTGGTGTTGGGTATGTCCACAGTGGAATAATGTATTTTAGTCCTTGCGCTCTCATTCTCTCTTTCTGTCTCCCTCTCTTTTTCTCCCTATCTCTTCCTGATATTAATTGAATTAGAGAGGAATGAGCACAAGAGAAGTTCTGCCATATGGTCATATTCTTCCAGCCAGGAAGCTTTAAGCTAATGCTATGAATAGATTTGGAAAAGCATCAGTCAGGAATAACCCAGAGTGCTTTATCATGAATGTCTTTTTTTAAAATAAATTATATCCTAAAATTAATGGCCACATTCTGAGAGAAGAGTCTGTGGGTAATATAAAGAACTTCAGCTTGTAGTAATCATCTATATTATGTAGAATCAGTGGAGGAAGATCCAAAGTTGACGGATATTGGGCTCATAGTCTTTTGTCCATGGGTGAATGAATTCATTCATCTATCCAAGTATTCAGACTATTATTTCTTTATTAAGGAGAGTATCTAGTAAGCAAAATGAGTCTTTATAGACCAGACAACGATTCTCTGGATTTCTGGGGAAAAAAAATGAAAATTATCTCTCTTTTTGAAAATAAAAAAAAGTTGAGCCTGTAATGCCACCAAGCATAACTTGGATAATAACTAAGCCAGCACCTTATCTGCAGACAGCTGTTTTGGGGTGATTGCTCCTCATCAGTGAAGACGAGAGAACTGGCTAAACCAGGTGAGAGGCTTTGGTCAGGATTCAGGTGGTACTATTTCTCCTTATGGAAAATGCCTAGCAGACATAAGGAGTCTTAAAGGGGTATGCCACCAATATCAGATAGATGCGGGTCCCACCTCTGGGACTCACAGCTATCTCTAGAACGGAGCACCCAAAGATTGGGCGAGCGTACTGAGCATGCGAGGCTCGTTCGGCTATTTTTGGAAGTCCCGTAGAAATGAATAGAGAGCTCACTGAGCAAGCGCACCTACAGCTCCATTCACTTCTATGGAACTGCCGGAAATTAGATGTCTGGCCCTGTTAATCAAACAGCAGGAGGGAGCTTCTTCATCAACATGGAAAAGCCGCTCACAAGTGAAGAATTTTATTTGATTTGATAAATGAATCCACTCGTATGAATCGATTATCTCCTCATCTCTAGTCAGGAAACGCTGACTTTTAAGCCATTTTTAGGACTGGCATTGTGTAGCTGGTCTTAATTTGTCTTGCATCAACGCGAGATGCTCCACATTTATTAAGAAGAGCATGGTTCTAGTTGTAGTGCATTTTGGGCCACACTTGCCCCAGAACTGAAATCTCTCTTAGGCTACTTTCACACTTGCGTTTGGACGGATCTGCACGCAATGCGCTTGCAAACGGATCCGTACGCAAATGCATTCGTTCGCATCGGTTCAGAACGGATCCGCATTGCCTATCTTTTACATAGGCAAAACGGATCCGTTCTGATCTCCATTGAAAGTTCCATAGGGAACAGATCCGTTTGCTATTGTGCATTAGCAAACGGATCCATCTTTAAATACTGTTAACAGCTCAGGAAAATGTTTGCCCCATAGTCATGTAAAGAGAAAACATACAATAAAAAATGTACAATAAAAACAGATTAAAAATAAGGAAATGTATCAATATCTGGTTTTGATAAAAACAAATATAGGTGACACATTTACTTTAAAAGGGCTGTGTCACCCACACATTGGTAGCATACTGCTAGGATATGCCACCAATGTCAGATAGGTAAGGGTCCCACCTAGGGGACCTGCATCTATGTGCACAACGGGCATGCACAACGTGCTCTCCATTCAATTCTATGGGAGTTCCGAAAATAGCCACGCAAGCGCACTTGGCTATTTTCGGAAGTTCCATGAAAATTAATTGAGAGCACACTGCGCAAGCGCGGCCACTGCTCTGTTCACTTCTATGGGACTGTCAGAAATAGCCGAGCCAGCGCACAGTTATTTTCTGAACTTCCACAGAAATTAATGGAGCGCAGCCGTGCATGTGCTCTCGTTCTTTTTGGAGGCTGCATTCTAGAGATAGGTGCGGATACTAGAGGTGAAACCCACATCTATCCTATCATTGGTAGTATATCTTAGAAACATGCCACCAATTCCTCCATGATGAAACAACCCCTTTAAGGAGCAAATGACAAAATCTAAACTGAAATACTCTAAAAGCTTCAAGGCTCGAGTAAGGCTACTTTCACACTAGCGTTAATATTTTCCGGTATTGAGATCCATCATAGGGACTCAATACCGGAAAAAAACGCTTCAGTTTTGTCCCCATTCATTGTCAATGGGGACAAAACTAAACTGCAAAATGCACTCCGTTCTGTTTAGTTGCGTTCCTAGACGCAAACCACAACATGTTGTAGTTTGCTTTCCATCTTGGGATGCGGAGCAAGATTGATACATTTCCTACATTTCCTCTGCCACAATCTGCAACAATCGAAAACGGATCACGCAATGGAGTTCATGATGGATTCGTCTTGGCTATGTTAAAGATAATACAACCAGATCCGTTCATAACAGATGCAGACGGTTGTATTATCAGTAACTGAAGGATTTTTCCTGAATCCTGTCGGATCTGGCAAAAACACATTTTCTGGGACTCCCCTTAGATACAGTATGTTCCCTTTTATAGTGGGGGTAACTGACTAAAAACAACAAAGGGGGTAATTTACTAACCAGAAATATGTCTATATTAGAAGTATTTCTGGTGCAGATGGCAGCGCAAAGCTTAATTGTGGGCCAGTCCTAAAAAAGGGTGCGTGGTGTGGGTGAGAAATGGGGCGGATCATTTTCAACGCCTGTTTTAGGTGTACAAAATTGTCTAAATCTACGCAATCAAGGGAGTTGGTGTACATTTAGAAGCCGGTGACTCTACATAACTTTGGTGGATCACCGCCAGCGCAGAGGCTTATTAAGACGAGTGTCCAAAAGGCCAGTCTTAACAAATGACCCCCAAAGATTCTAAATGTTGGTACACAGTGAAAGACAAGTGATACATTGTATCTTTATCTCTGTATGGGAAAGTGGAGGAAGAATATCTTGGTAACCTTTATCATGTCTGCCTGTGACAACCATTTATATGACTTCTTGCTGTGTTTTATGCAGCAAATTATAATTTAAGTCAACACTACAAGATCCAATCAGTTTTAATCACCACCCAGCAATGATTGTTGATTACATTTGAACTTCCCGTATGTATCATAAGTTATTATATGAGGAAAGTGAAGTGCCAGGTGGGGTTGAGTATGTAAAGTTTTCCAGAAGTGATGGAGATCATGAGACACCATGGTGTTTCTGCTTTCATGTCGATTGTTATGCTTATGAGCATATTTTCAGAATTAACAAACGTTTTCTAGCTTTATGCACGTATTTTTTTCCTTTGTATAACGTTTCATCATTTTCTTATATAGATTGTGCTTTAATTTTTTAGGTCTCCAATTGCTGTCAGTGAATGGAAAAGTCTATCATTTCATATCTTTTTCAGAGGCCGTCCATATGAGGTAGAAAAGTAAGGTGCTCACTGCTGGCTATCCAGCTAAGTGTATAATTTACTAAAAACACCGTACAATAAGTGCATAATAGGACACATACATTGCAGTAACGGAAAAAGAATACACACAATGGGCTAAAGTGCTTGAACGTTGCTGAAACAGTAAAAACAATGTAGCTAAAATACAGCAAAGACATAATTATGCAAACATTTTAGTGCAATCAATTTCACATTTGCAAGCATAAAAGGCTCAGATATATGTTTGAGTCTCTCCTTATGGCTCCTTGGCATGATAAAACACTGTCTGGAACACATAGTCCAAAATTCAATTGTAATCCACGTGAGGTAATATTGTAATTAGAGATGAGCGAGCATGCTCGTCCGAGCTTGGTGCTCGTTCGAGTATTACGGTACTTGGAAGTGCTCGCTGCTCAGACGAGTATCTCGCCATGCTCGAGGAAATGGCATCTCCCGCATTTTGAATTTTTGCTGCCTATAAACTCAGCCAATCACAAGCCAGGAGACTCTGCGGTACACCCAGCATCACGTGGGGCCCTTACATGTCGATAGCAGGGGTTGGCTGGCCTGATCAGGTGACCCTGGAATATACTAGTGACTGCCCGCGGTGCTCGGCTCAGATGCTGTCTGGATGTCGTTAGGGCAGAGCTGCTGCGTTTCAGGGAGAGTGTTAGGGCCTGGATTTAGTTCTCTGTTAGGCAGGAGTGATCTCAAAAGAACCCAACAGCCCTTCTAAGGGCTACAAGACATTTTTTTTTGTCTCCTGGCTGGGCTGGCACTAGTAGTGCAGCTATCGCCATATATAACCCTTTTTTTCATCTCAGTGATACAAATCCATTTCATACAGCAGTGTGGAACCATTCTGTGTGTCACAGTTCAGCTGTCCACTCACCACAAACCACAATCCGTATTTTCTGTCCAGGTGACCCATACTGTACGTCACGTAATCAAATATGGTCTTTTGCTTTCACTGATACAGCTACATTAGAAAAATCTCTGTGAGACATTTGTCTGGGTTGCAGTCAAAATAGCCACAGTCAGCAGGGGCTGAGTTTGCTCTCTGATAGTTTCTGCACGTCACGTTAAAAAAAAATATATCTATAAAAAAAAAATATAAAAAAAAAAATATATATAAAAAAATAGTTTTTTTGTTTTATCTGGATGTTAGGGCCTGGATTTAGTTCTCTGTTAGGCAGGAGTGATCTCAAAAGAACCCAACAGCCCTTCTAAGGGCTACAAGACATTTTTTTTGTCTCCTGGCTGGGCTGGCTGGCACTAGTAGTGCAGCTATCGCCATATATAACCCTTTTTTTCATCTCAGTCATACAAATCCATTTCATACAGCTGTGTGGAACCATTCTGTGTATCACAGTTCAGCTGTCCAGTCACAAACCACAATCCGTATTTTCTGTCCAGGTGACACATTCTGTACGACTAAAAAAGGTTTTTTGCTCCCACTGATACAGCTACATTACAAAAATCTCTGTGCGACATTTGTCTGGGTTGCACTTAAGCAGACCAAGTCTGCCTAATCTAATAGTTTCAGTGTAATTGCTCCATACTGCACGGTACGTAATAACATACGTAATTTAGCTCTAACTTATCCACCTATATACAAAACACAATCCGTGCTTTCTGTCCAGGTGACCCATTCTGTATGTCACTTAATTAAAAAAGGTATTTTGCTCTCACTGATACAACTACATTACAAAAATCTCTGTGCAACATTTGTCTGGGTTGCACTTAAGCAGACCAAGTCTGCCTAATCTAATAGTTTCAGTGTAATTGCTCCATACTGCACGGTACGTAATAACATACGTAATTTAGCTCTAACTTATCCATCTATATACAAAACACAATCCGTATTTTCTGTCCAGGTGACACATTCTGTACGTCACTTAATTAAAAAAGGTCTTTTGCTCTCACTGATACAGCTACATTACAAAAATCTCTGTGCGACATTTGTCTGGGTTGCACTTAAGCAGACCAAGTCTGCCTAATCTAATAGTTTCAGTGTAATTGCTCCATACTGCACGGTACGTAATAACATACGTAATTTTGCTCTAACTTATCCACCTATATATTTTCTTGTTCAGATTGAACAAGTTTGTGGGTTTCAGTACAGCAGGCCCATTTATTTATTTTTTTATATAATACACTTATATACAGAAAATGAGGCCGTGGTCCTGGGCAGGGTGAGACAGTACTTGCTGATGAGGGAGCAGGGGAACGCCGCAGAGCTACACTCCCTAGCTTCATGTCTCAACTTACAGGGACACGTGGTAGAGGACTGTTGAAACCACAACAGTGCGAACAGCTGATGTCGTGGATTGCGGACAATGCTTCAAGTAATTTGTCTACCAGTCAGTCTTCCACGCATTCCACCCACGTTACCCAAGGGAGCACTCCTCTGGCTCCTCCACCTCAACCTCCTTCCCCCCAGTCTGCCCCCTCCCAGGAAAATTTGGAATGCGATCCGGCATACTCTGAGGAACTGTTTTCTGGACCCTTCCCAGCGTCACAAACCACTTCTCAGGTTGCTTCTGACCTCTTTCCCGATGCCCAAGTTTTCCAACTGTCGCAGTCTGTGGGTGATGATGATGATGACAATGTTGACTTAGTGGAAGAAGTGTGTAAAGAGGTGTCGGACGATGAGGAGACACGGTTGTCAGACAGTGGTGAAGTTGTTGTCAGGGCAGGAAGTCCGAGGGGGGAGCAGACTGAGGAATCGGAGGATGACGAGGTGACTGACCCAAGCTGGGTTGATAAGCCGAGTGAAGACAGTGCTTCTGAGGCGGAGGCGAGTGCTGCACCAGAACAGGTTGGAAGAGGCAGTGGTGTGGCCAGAGGGAGAAGCAGGGCCAGAGCTGGTGCATCAGCAGCAACTGTTTCACGTAGTGAAGCTCCCGTGGCAAGGCCTAGATGTTCGCAAGTCTGGAAATTCTTTAAAGAAATTGAGGATGACCGACTGACTGTGGTGTGCAACCTGTGCCACACCAGGATCAGCAGGGGTGCCACCACTACTAGCCTAACCACCACCAGCATGCGCAGGCATATGAGTGCTAAACACCCCACTCAATGGAACCAAGGCCGTTCACCTCCTGCGGGTCACACCACTGCTCCTTCCCCTGTGTCACTCGCTGCCTCTGCTAGTCAACCCCCTGCCCAGGACCCCAGCACGAGCGCCTCCCGCCGGAAAACCACACCTTTGCCTCCACGATCCTCCACAGCATCCACCAATGTGTCCCAGCACAGCGTTCAGCTGTCTTTACAGCAGACGCTGGAGCGCAAGAGGAAATACAGTTCCACCCACCCACATGCCCAAGCCCTCAACGTCCACATCTCCAAATTGCTGAGCCTGGAGATGCTGCCCTATAGGCTGGTAGAGACCGAGGCCTTTCGCAATCTCATGGCGGTGGCTGCCCCTCGGTATTCGGTCCCCAGCTGCCACTATTTTTCCCGATGTGCCATCCCAGCCCTACACCAGCACGTGTCAGAGAACATCCTCCGTGCCCTGACCAACTCTGTTTCTGAGAAGGTCCACCTAACCACGGACACGTGGACAAGTGCTGCCGGCCAGGGACACTACATCTCACTGACGGCACATTGGGTTAACTTGGTGGAGGCTGGGACCGAGTCTGACCCTGGGGCCACTCATGTACTGCCCACACCGAGGATTGCGGGGCCTACCTCGGTCACGGTCTCTCAGACGTACTATGCCTCCTCCTCCGACCCCTCCTCCACCTCCTCCTCCGAATTACCATCCGTGGGTATTACCATCCGAATTACCCAGTGCCGTGGGTAAGCGCCAGCAGGCGGTGCTCAAACTGCTGAGCTTAGGTGACAAAAGGCACACCGCCCAAGAGCTGTTACAGGGCATCACGGCGCAGACCGATCTGTGGCTGGCACCGCTGAACCTCAAGCCAGGCATGGTTGTGTGTGACAACGGGCGTAACCTGGTGGCGGCTCTGCAACTCGGCAGACTGACACATGTGCCATGCCTGGCCCACGTGTTCAATCTAATAATTCAGCGGTTCCTCAAGACATACCCCAATCTGTCTGATTTGCTCACCAAGGTGCGCCGCATCTGTGCGCATTTCCGCAAGTCGAGCACAGATGCTGCCACTCTCAGGGCAGCGCAGCGCCGCCTACAACTGCCCGCTCACCGACTGTTGTGCGATGTGCCCTCAAGATGGAATTCGACATTAAACATGTTATCCAGAGTTTACCAGCAGCGCAGAGTGATTGTAGACTGCCAGATGTCAACTTCCACAAGAACTGGTAGTCAGGTCAGTCAGATTCCTCAAGTCTACAATGAGGAGTGGACGTGGATGTCTGATATCTGCCAGGTGTTGAGCAACTTTGAGGAGTCAACACAGATGGTCAGCGGCGATGCCGCCATTATCAGCCTCACCATCCCGCTGCTTTGCCTGTTGAAAAACTCACTGCTCAGCATCAAGTCGGATGCTTTGCGCTTGTCACAAGAGACGGTGGAGGAAGATACGTCGCTTGATAGCCAGAGCACCCTCCGGTCTGTTTCTCAGCGTGTATCGGAGGAGGAGGATGAGGCCTGAACTGGTGCTGTACACCTTGGAGGTGCTGGCCTGCCCTGCCGCTAGCGTGCTGTCAGAGTGGGTATTCAGTGCAGCTGGTGGCGTCATCACCGATAAGCGTACACGCCTGTCAACTGACAGCGCTGACAGGCTGACGCTTATTAAAATGAACAAAGCCTGGATTTCACCGGAATTCAAATCTCCTCCGGGGGAAAGCAGCTAAAGATTAACATTACTTATGTATCCGATTCCTCTACTCTACTCCTCTTACTCCTCCTTGTCGTCTTTGCCTAACGCTGACCCAAAAAACGCAATTTTTTAGAGGTCCAACTGGCACTTTTTTACCACAATTTTTCCGGAGGCCCACCTACAGGCCCTCTCTCTAAACAATTTTACCAGAGGTCCACCTACAGGCCCTCTCTCTAAACAATTTTTCCAGAGGTCCGCCTACAGGCCCTCTCCCTAAACAATTTTTCCGGAGGGCCACCTACAGGCCCTCTCTCCAATCAATTTTTCCTCAGGGCCACATAATGCGATAGACGGGAATCGAACCCGGGTCAACTGCTTGGGAAGCAGCTATCCTTACCACTTTACCACCAACAGCCACAGCAACTGATAAGAACAGATACTAAACTTGATGTAAGCCAACATTTCGACAATCGATAACCCGAAAAGGGTCCGCCGTCGAGCCCGGCGTTCGGCCACCCTGAGCAATTCTCAAGACAGCCTCCAGGCCCTCAACGTCCACATACAGGGCCACGCTAAATTTTTTATGTGCTCTACCTGCTACCAACGTGTAGCTCGGTCACTCTGACCGAGTCTGACCCTGGGGCCACTTATGTCCTGCCCACTTGGAGGATTGCGGGGCCTACCTCGGTCATGGTTTCTCAGACTTACTATGCCTCTTCCTCCAACCCCTCCTCCTCCTCCTTCGAATTACCATCCGTGCTTCACCTCCTGCTACCTCAGTCTAACTCGGTCACTCTGTTGTCACCGCTATGCTGCGTCAGGCTAAATTTTTGGGTGGCTCACCTGCTAACTTGGTCACTTGTTGGTGTCACCGCCATGCTGTGTCCGGCTTATGCGTGCATCGTGTGGCTGGGGATAGGAGAGCAGTGCCAGCATGGGCATGGGTGATGGACCTTCGTTGCACCTAGTTAGGTGCTTCCCTAACATGTGATGGGCATGTGCCTCGCCTTTCTTGGTCTGGGTGAGCACAATTGCCATGAGGGTAACCACCAGGCTGTTGCAGGAGAATTTGGGGTAATGGTGGGATTAGGCAGCCTCAGAGGCATCCATGCATGCTACCCCTGCTGTTTCCTGTCCATTTCCGTGGTGTTTCCATCATTTTCTGAGGTTTCCAGGTTTTCACCCAGCCTTCCCTAGGCAGAGCCTTGGTCCCCTGCAAAAAATGCTCGAGTCTCCCATTGACTTCAATGGGGTTTGTTACTCGAAACGAGCACCCGAGCATCGGGAAAAGTTCGTCTCGAATAACGAGCACCTGAGCATTTTAGTGCTCGCTCATCTCTAATTGTAATCCAAACAGGTAACGTAATCCGCATGGATAATAGAGAATAGCAGCAAATTGAAAACCCTTTTTGCAAAGGGGGCTCCCAAATAACCTAAGAAGGGGGGAAAAAGGAAAATAGGCGCACTTCGGCGAAACAGGGAATTTTCTGCAGAATGGGGGGAGTCCTGACAGCCATGCCCATCTGGGTGAGAGTCAAACGGGGGCAATACAAACTAAACAAACACAAAAAGTGCCAACCAGCAGCTTACCCGTCAGGTGCAGTCCATGGTGTGGTTCCCATTCTTGAAGTGTCCTTGAGACAGCCAGGAGTTGGGTTCCTCAGATGATTCCTCCTCGCTTGAGCTACTGCTGAAAGAGATGAGAGGACGCTCCTGCCTCCTGTAGACCAAGCTCGCTGCCGTGGTGGAACTCCACTGCCCTCTTCTTCTGGAAGTCGGACTTCACCGGGTCCGGGTGGTGGTCACACTGGTGAGCGCTGCAGCCACTTGCGCTTTTCTGGATCCTCCTGCCGGGACAGCAGAGGTAAGGACTTCTGGCTGCAGTGGTTCCGAAAAGGTTGCATCCAGGGAAGAAGCCCCATCTCCCCTGGCTGCTGCTGACTTCATCTTCCACGGCAGCTGGTATTGGTGGATCACCGTGGACTGGAACGTAAAGGATGACGTTGTCAGCTGACCTAGGTGAAAGGACTGTGATGGTGGTGGTGGTGGTGGCATTCCAGGTATCAGAGGCTTCAGCTGTGGCTGTGGCTTTTCCCTGAACTGGAGGACGCCATCTGGGGACTCCTGAAGGCAGCACACCGGTACTTCGCCTGCTGGTTCATCCAGCCAAACTTCAGGTGGTGATGTTGGGACCAAGGGATTAGAAAGGAGGGTAACCCCGGTAGCAAAAAGGCCTTTCAGGGACACCATGGGGGTGTACTCCACCTGATCCCCCACATACAGGCTGTGACGAAGTTGTGGCAGGTACGGCCGTTTCACTGAACTGCGGCCCACAAAATACTCCTTTCCGTCCTCGTCATCTGCCAGGAAGCCAGACCCTCGTTCCACCAAAAACCACAGGACCGTTCCCTTTCAGCGTTCCAATGTAGGATCTCCTGGCCTTGGGTGGTCCAGTACCTGGATCACCCAGTCCTCCACAACATTTTTATAGTCCAAGAGGGTCTGCGTGTGGGCCGTCACCGATACTGGCACAATCGGGTTTTGCCTTATGGAAAATGTTGTCATTGTGGATCTCCTCCTGGGCGGCGAAGTGGGCGCTCCAGCCGCCTCCGCCGCACCAGCCACAGCAGACGCACCAGCCGCCTCACGACGAACCACCTCACGATCAGCAACCTCAGCAGGCAGTAAGGAAGACAAGGGCACTGAAGCTGGGTTTCTCTGGCAGAGTTGTGATATCCTGATGTCTGGAGCGGGGGGCAGTTCAGGGAACTCGTCCCCAAAGACCATCTCATTCCACTTGGGAGTAAGACGCAGCTGTTTAGCCATGCTTGCTACTTAATCAATGTTCAGCGCTGGTCTAAACTGTTTCAAAGGAGGGTGGAGTACTGAGGGTGGAGTCTTCACTCCCTATACGTGCAAATAGTTAGATCCCGGTGGGCCGGGCTGGTGTTTTCCAGTTCTGAGGGGGGGCGCTCTTGCGTGAGGGTATCGTCATTTTCCCACCTCACGAAGAATGTGTACTTTTCGTACATATTGTACGTATCGTTATAGTTCAAAATTTTGCGAAAATTTACGAATAATACGAAGCGAATCCGAAAAAATCCGGATTCGCTTCGGAGGAGAAAATTTGTAAGATTCGATACGAATCTACGAACCAGTGAATAGATTTGCTCATCTCCAGTGGAAAGAACATAAAAGCCAAATTGAAAGCAAAGTTTTTTTTTGCCATATGAAACCTCAAAAATTAGATCAAGTCATGTGGGATGATTATGCGATGCCTCTTGTTTGTCGATATTACCATTTTCACCACTTGTCACAAACTGAGAGGAACACAATCCTTGAACTGAGAGACCTTGGTTTATCACTCCAGCAGATCACTACATGCCTACACCAAGATGTCAGCCCTATTCAATGTTGCATGCCCTGGTGGTTGGGAGAACATTGACAAACGGGCATGACAGCAAGAAGTGCAAGAAGAGGCGAATCTCTGCATTGGCGGATCGTCTTAGAAGAGTGGCGCATTGTGATCTACAAATGAAATTGGACATCACATCCCAAGCCTAGGGTGGCAAACAGTGGCTACACAAGCCATCTGAACCAGATGTCCAGCTACAGGTGTTCTATTGACCTCACTCCCCCAGCTCTTAAAAGCTACCCTGGTGCAAGGCAAGGGGGCAAGGGAGGCTGGAATGGAGGCTGGAATCCTCTTCAGTGATTAGTCCCGATTTTTGCCTTGGATGCAATGATAGCTGTAAATTGGTCTATAGAACCCATGGGAAACACCATGAGGAATCCTTGACAAGGAAATATCACACCAGTCCTACTCCTGGGATTATAGTGTGGGGTGGCATGATGTATGGTAGCTGGACCCTATAGTCTTCATTTCAGGTGCACTAACAGCTCAGTTTTACATTGACTTGGTTGTGGAACGAGTGGTATGGCCATTTCTCCAAAAGCCTCCCAGAGGCAACTGTTTTTCAACAGGACAATGTCAGGACTCATGTTGCTCGTGCTACTGTGAGCAGTCTTCATGGACTAAAGGTGCTACCATGGTCTGCATTGACACATCGAGCACATCAGGAATATCAGTACTTGGCGATAGTAAAAGGAGCTGCCAGCAGAGGATCTTGATGATTTGTGTGCCTCATTTATAGCATACAAAGACATATAAGAGCATGTATTTCCGCTTGTGGCACTCATACTCGATACTGAATAAATTGAGATGTTTTCAATATTTTGCTTATATTTTTATCATTTGCATACCATTAACATGTCTATCAGTTGCAATTTCAATATTGAGGACTGTATAAATCATTCTTGCCAATGGTTCTTCTAGCCTACATATTTGGTTGATTTTTCTGTTGGAGAGGTTTTGAAGCCACAATAGCAAGATCAAGTGTTTGACTGCTGCCAAGAACTGAGTACCTAAGAGTATTTTGAAGGACAAAAGTCTACCGTAGGAAGCACTAAGGCTATTAATTCCATCGAAAGTCAAATTTTGATTGAACATGCTTTATTTATTCAGGCTTCTATTGCTGACTAAAAAGGTCTAATTTAGAGATAAGTGAACCAATTCTAACAAATCGATTCATCTCATTAGCCAGAGTTCTTCTCCTGTAAGGAGCTGTCCCCACCAGTAAAGAAGCATCCACCTACCATTTGACTGACAGTGACAAACATCTAGCCTGGCCCTTTCAATCTTCTGCCTGCGCCACTACCTAGGGTAGTGTTGTAAGGGTAGAAGTGCTCATTTGGCTTATTTGGAGCATTTCCAGTTAGCATTGTATGTGCTGTCGCTGCACCCAAAGCCTAATCAGCATTTCTACTATTGCGATGCTACTCTAAGCAACGGCAAAGGCAGAAGATTCAAATGGCTGGGCTAGATGTCCGGCCTTGTCAATCAAACAGCAAGTGGGTACTTTTTACCTGTAGTAACAGGCCTCACAAGTGCAAAACTCTTAGAATGGATTCACTCATCGCTAGTCTAATTATTTGGCAGTGTCACCAAAACACAGAGCAGTAGTGAATCCATCGGCCTGAGAGCTTCTTCACTGTGCTGTGCTTGCGCTGACCAATGTAGCAAAAGTGCAGGCGTGAGACTCCGAGGCAGGTGTAATCGCATCTTCACTACCTGGTCCAATCATTCAAACAGGTGGGGGTGTGCTCTGGATGTGAGAGGAGAGACTTTCTGGGTGCAATGATGTGCAGCTGCACCACTCTCATTGCACAGAGGGGCTAATTTGCATATTAATACAAGGCTATTTTTTACAGATTGGGGGCACTTATGGACATGGGAACAACAGCATTAGGCCTCATGCACACAAACGTATTTTTGTTCCGCGTCCCTTCCGTTTTTTTTGTGGACCATATGTGGAACCATTCATTTAAAAAAAAAAACGGAAGGTACTCTGTGTACCTTCCATTTCCATATGCCCGTGTTTCCGTTCCACAAAAAAATAGAACATGTCCTATTATTGTTCGCATTATGGAGAAGTATAGTACTGTTCTGTTAGGGGCCAGCTGTTCCATTCCGCAAGATACTGAATGCACACGGACATCATCCGTATTTTTTGAGGATCCGTTTTTTGCGGACTGCAAAATACATATGGTCGTGTGCATGAGGCCTTAGATTCAGCTGACTGGAGCATATGTCCCATGTCAGCCAGTTTTAGCAAGACATATTTGTTGACATATTCCCTTTAAAGAGAAGAAGTGTCTTGAGCCGTGAGTGCTCGCTAAGAGCTTTGTTTGATTTAAGGGGGGTTTCCGAGTTAGGCCAAGCTCAGGCCAAGAATAAGTTAGGCTCTTGGCAGGTATTCAAGTTTTGCGAATCTGCAATCTGCAGAGCGCAAAAACGGCAGTGGCTGTATGCATGAGCCCTTACTCACAGATTTCTACGTTGCAATTTATACGGGTGTGATGGGTGCAGTTCCTAAACCTCAAGGCATAATCTGTAATGGTCTCCCATCTACCTTTTGTTATTTATAATACTCTTGTCTTCTTAGGATCCACCGAAACGGTCAGGTTTCATGATGCCGTTTTGGAAGCCCTAATGAGGAGTAAATTAAAAAAAGAGTAGCTGTATTTGTCCTTTATACTTTCTCTTGATTTATGATCTACTCCTTATTTTGGCTTCCAAAACTGCAGGCAGAAGGACCTTGGTCCCTTTTTGCCACTATCATAGCTACTATGGTGCAACTCAAAGTTTGGACTGTACTAGATAGATTTCCAAAATTATTTTTTTTAGCCATAGGTAAGATATTGTTAAAATACCTTAAATACATATCTATAGCGATGGCTCATCTGGATTGTTATGGGACACTGAGGCTTTCTGGTGAATGAACTTGAATCAATTATTATCAAGTATTGGATGTTCTGCTTTAGGGATCTGGACACTAATTGCCTAATGACTTACAAAAACAACATATTCCAATATATATTTTGCCAAGAGCCATACTAACAGCCCAGACTCACTGAACTGTTTGGAAAAAGATGCCATGTTGCGAAAGTTCCGAAAGGTTAACTTGCACCCAGCAGGATCAGAATTATTTTTTAATGTGATCAATTTATTATGCCATAAAAGTTAATGAGTTTATACTGAAAGATGCCAAACCTCCTTTTATGTTATAATAGGGGTTTAGTACTGGTGCAGGAGCTCCACAATGCCTCATTAACCTCCCCCTGTGTCAGAAGTTGGAAGGGAGGGAGGGGACTTTGTCTGCAACTATAATGAAAGATGGATACACTTTCTCATCTTCATACCCTAAAGCAATTTGGGATTTGCAGCCCAATAATCTTAAAATAAAATGAGTTCAAACACAAAAATCACTTTAGATGCTGCAGAATACAAATGTATCTGCAATTTACATGTAAAATCAGGCTTACGAGAGTAGAGTAAAATGCAGCTGTCAGGCGTACTGCAAGCACAGTATACCAGAAACCTAAATACAGTAAGTGCAAAACAGATGGGACTATCTCAGAGGTGCTTACCATACATACAGGACAAGGGACTATCAACAGCCCCTAGAGCAGTGGTGGCAGAGGCGGCACTCAGAGCCCTCTCTGTGGGCACCCGCACCCTGGAAAAAGTCTATGGTGTACCAATATGCCTTAGACCAGTAATGGTGAACCTTTTAGAGACCAAGTACCCAAACTGCAACCCAAAACCCACTTATTTATCACAAAGTGCCAACACAGCAATTTAACCTGAATACTAAAGTCCCATATTGTATATCTTCCATGTACTTTATCATTTAGCTTTAATATCCTGACTGCATTCAAATAGCCACTTCATAGTGCGCCCTGCGCTGACGAATGGCGGGAAAAGTCTAAGGCATATTGGTACACCATAGACTTTCTCCAAGGTGCGGGTGCCCACAGAGAGGGCTCTGAGTGCCACCTCTGGCACATGTGCCATAGGTTTTCCACCACTGCCTTTAACTTTTCCTGCCATTTATTAGCACAAGGCGCACTATGAACAGCACGAGCAGCACACTGAATGTAGGCAGGATATTATATGATAAAGTACTTTACAACTTTAATGATAAAGTACATGGAAGATGTACTATATTAGTATTCAGTTTAACCCCTTCGCGCCCAGCGCCGTACATGTACGGCGCTGGGGCGATGCGGGCACATGGCGCCCGCTCGCAAGTGCGGCGGGCGTCATGGCCGGCAAGTCTCTGCTGTTTCTAACAGCAGAGACTTGCCGCTACTTACCGCCATTGGCGGCGTCTTCCTGGGAGTTTAGATGCCGTGATCACACGTGATCACGGCATCTAGTTGCGTCTCAACCCGGAAGCATTCGCTTCCGGGTGGTGTACAGACACCCCGTGTGGCCAATCGGGGTGTCTGTACACCATATGAAAACTGTAATCCTCGCTGGTGAGGATTACAGTTTTCAAAGTGCAATTCTTATTCTGGCCACTAGATGGCAGGCCAGGATAAGAAATTAGCAATTCTTGGATTTCTGAGTCTATAAAATCCATGATTGCTCATAAAGAAAAAAAAAAAGCCACAATATATAAGCCCATATTTGAGCTTTCAAATAGTAAAAAAAAAAAATTAAAAAAAAATGTTAAAAAATATATAAAAAATAAAAAGATATAAAAGTTCAAATCACCCCCCTTTCCGTATAATTAAAAAATAAATACCTAAATAACAATAAATATAGACATCATGGGTATCACCGTGACCGAAAACGCCCGTACTTTTAAAATATATAAAAAAAAAAATTCCAATACGGCGAATTGTGTGGCGGAAAAAAGCGTCCAAATGGCGATTTGCCGTTTTTTGTCGCTTTTTTTTTCTAAAAAAAATTAAATAAAAAGTGATCAAAAAGTCATACACACCCCACAATGGTATCAATAAAAACTTCAGATCGTCCCGCAAAAAATGAGCCCCCATACAGCTCTGTACACATAAATACCAAAAAGTTATAGGGGTCAAGATTTGACAAGGAAAAAAAAAAAAAAGGGCAACTTTCTAATTATTTTATCACTATGAAAACGCAGGAAAAACTATACATATTAGGTATTGCCGGATTCGTACTGACCAGTAGAATGAAAGTAACGGATCAGTTTTAATGCACATCGAATGCTGTAAATAAGAAACCCGTAGAACTGTAGCGGAATAGCGTTTTCTTTGCAATTTCACCCGGTTTGGAATTTTTTTCCCGCTTCCCACTACACCGTATGCAATATTAAATGGTGGCATTGAAAAGTACAACTTGTCCCGCAAAAAACAAGCCCTCATACAGCTATTTGAACAGAAAAATAAAAGAGTTATGGCTGTTTGAAGGCAGGGAGCGCAAAACGAAAATGCATAACCGAAAAAACCTCCGGGCGCGAAAGGGTTAATTTGCCGTGTTGGCACTTTGCGATAAATAAATGGGTTTTGGGTTGCAGTTTGGGAACTTGGTCCTGACTGCATTCAATGCGCCACTTCATGGTGTGCCCTGCGCTGACGAATGGCGGGAAAAGTCTAAGGCATATTGGTACACCATAGACTTTTTCCAAGGTGCGGGTGCCCACAGAGAGGGCTCTGAGTGCCACCTCTGGCACATGTGCCATAGGTTTTCCACCACTGCCTTTAACTTTTCCTGCCATTCATTAGCACACTGAATGTAGGCAGGATATTATATGATAAAGTACTTTACAACTTTAATGATAAAGTACATGGAAGATGTTAGTATTCAGTTTAATTTGCCGTGTTGGCACTTCGCGATAAATAAATGGGTTTTGGGTTGCAGTTTGGGAACTTGGTCTCTAAAAGGTTCACCATCCCTACCCTAGTGTTTATGAGCTGGTTGATCTGTTATGGTATCCACACTTTTCTTAAAAAGGTAAACCCGCTCTTTAACGTTGATTACTAGAGATGAGAAAATCGATTCTAAATTAATTGAAGTTGTAATGAATTTCCAAGAAACTCCAATTTTCATTGAATCCAAAACATTTGGCATTCATTTCAGCATGTTCGCTCAAAATGGCACTTACCATTTTACAGATCAGAAGACAACAGAGAAGATGACGGAGGATCACCTGACATCTTCCCGTTGGGCTTGACCATAATACCTTGCAATCAGCCTTAGCATATCATAAGGGACTACAGTGGTGTTGTCAGTGGATGTGTTATAGGCACTATATACAGTAAGGTTCCAGCTTACGTAAAGTGGAGGGATAGGGTGTCTGGTAGATAGAGGAAAGAGTGTCTGAGAGAGTTTCTTTCATGGTGAGGGGAATAATATAGCTAGTTACTTGCATTTAATTAATAGACAGGAATCAGTGTGCACGGGTGGACTGGGAACTTTAAGTGGCCCTGGAAAAAAAACAAAAAACTAAAAGTGGCTCATTTTGTAAGCAGGTCCAAATTAACAGGAGGTGGGGCAACACAAGTGGGCAGGGTCAACAATACCATAGTGCAAAATACCATCCCAGCAGAACCAAATACCAAAGTGCAGCAGAATATATTGCCCAAAAAGCTGGCCCTCTGTGGCCATCAATAGCTACTGTCTCCTGTCCTCCTCCTCCAGTTGTCTATGGAGCAGGGGCTTAGGAGTTGAGGGCATGTGTAGTCGCTGGCTGGGTACATGAGTACCTGATTTTTACAGCGTTAATTACTTTTGAGAGCTCATTATGTACCCGCTCAGCGGCAAAGAGGAGTACATGGGTGGCCCCCTGGGGCATTGGCCCTCAAGTAAATTTTGCTGTAGGGTCTATGTCCAATCCACCCCTGTGAGTGTGTCATTGTGTAACTCCAATTTCAGTGAGTGTTGTAGCATTTATAGCTATAGTACTCAATTTACTTTTAAAGGGGTTCTCCGAGTTATATTTATTGATGACCTATCCTCAGGATAGGTCATCAATATCAGATCGGCGGGGGTCTGACACCCAGTACCCCCACCGATCAGCTGTTTGAAGAGGAGGCGCGTGCCATTCCAGTGCCGCCTCCTCTTCATTGTTTACCTGCTCGCCATAACATCAGTAGCGGTGAGCAGGTGTAATTACACCTAACCGTCCCATTCATTTCAATGGGATGGCTCATTCCCATACACTTGTATAGGAGTGATCCATCCTATTGAAATGAATGGGGCTGCTTGGGTGTGATTACACCTGCTCACCACTACTGATATTACGACGAGCAGGTCATCAATATCAGATCGTCCCTAAGGACCGCAGCGTGGAAGGGGTTAAATGGTGCCAGCATCGATGCTGGCCGTTTCAAGCAGAGTGTCAGCTGTATGTAACAGCTAACACTCTGCTCCACTGCCGCTTCTTGATTTCGGGGGAGGGGGGCGTTGAAACGAGGGGGGCATGTAAGCGCCATCCTGAACAGGGGGGGGGCTTGTCTGCATCTTCCTGAAGATGGGGGGGGGGGGCGAGGGGGCTTATCTGCACTGGCTATCCTGAACTGGGGGGGGCATGTGCCACAGCTCGGGAGGGGGGCATTAAACTCTTCAAGAATCGAGCAGCGGCCCGATGGTTAGCTCCTTCCTTACAGCAGTCCCTAAGGACCGCGGCATGGAAGGGGTTAAAAGGCTGTTTGAAGCAGAGTGTCATGTTATGTTAGAGCTGAAACTCTGTTCACCACTTGGCCTTCCTGAATGGAGGGGGGGGCTGGCTAGGGGATGATTGTACTGGAGCTGAAGGGACTAAGAGGGAGAGAGACAGTGCGCGCTCCAGTGTGCAGCAGGAGGACTTTCAGAGAAATTAATGTAAAAAAAAATTTTTTTTACAAAGGTGTCCATATCCTTTAATCCTGTTACTGATAGTGTACCACCTGACATATCATTCGGCATCAGAATTACTGTATACAGTAACGGACAAATTGATTTTGCTTTTTCTGAAAAAAAACAACAACCAAAAAAAAACAATTTCAGTTTCTTTAAAAAATTCAGTTGATCACAGACTGGCGTGTTTTTTTTCCCCGACAGCTTGTTAAAAGGAAACCATTGCTTCTTTCGATTCAACCATCTATGTGCATAACACCTGCAGACATCTGCCCCTAAAACTTGATAATTTTTGGACTTTTTTTAATTTGAAAAATCATAGAAAATCTGACAATGTAATGTGTTATTATTGTAATGTGTTTATCACTACCGGCTTCTATCTAGATACCCATAGCTATATATATATATTGCTGTCACTTTGACATTACTAATGCTGACTTGGCAATAAAAAGCTTTATTTTTTTTCTCACAGACCCATTGCTGGTGTATACAGCAGGGGCTTGGCTGACAGAAAAAGCCGGGCCCCTGCCGCTGATTGAGCAGGCGTAGCTCCTGCACCTGCTGATCAGAGTGCTGTACATGTACAGTGCTGGGACTTAAGTCATGTCCCATACATGTATGGCATTGGTATCCTACAAGTTAAAGACTCACTGCACTTTCACACAGTTTCATTTAATAGAGAATGGTGTAATTGGCAAATTTCTAAGTCACTTCATTAAAAAAATTACACCTGCATCCATCTGAAAAAAGTTGTTATGGACACTTGGGGTCTCACAACCACCTAATTTGCAGTACATTGCCTGTTGTCAGGCAAGATCTGACCCAAGTAAGGCACAGAAGACAGCAGAAAGGAAATGGGGGGGGGGGTCAGAGCTAGCTGAGATCCCTAACCAGATAAAAGAACTGCTTCTACACTCCTCTCCCTCCTTATAAGTTCTATGACCGCTGTAGCTGAAAACAAACAGTGGGGAGTAAGGGAAAGGACGTCACAGCAGTACAGTGCTGGCAGATTCAACAGAGGGAGATGCCCCTTTCTTGTGAGAGAAATGCATCTATCTGTGCAGACGAAGAGTGAAATAATTAGGCTGAAAAACACATTGCGGAAGCCCCCAAAAGAGCTGTTCCTTCACAGTTATGATTGTACAAAGAAGCAAGGCCATTATGCAAAAGTTTTCTTTAAAACCTCAGGTACACTTTAAGTTTCACACTACAATTAAAAGTTAATTGACTGACACTGGCCCATGATGGTTGTGCTATAGTAGCTCATATTATGCAACACCTCCTTATTCCAAACATAGCACAAGCCACAAGCCTTAGAGATCCCTCCCTGCTCCACTGCAGAACTCATGAAATGTTCTAATTTCGGAAGAGTTACAGAAAGTCATTGTCATTTTCTTCCACACGTAAATCAGTGGAGATGGTCTAATCAATCTCCAAACACCTGATTAGATCTGCTTGCAGCTTTATGGGATTCTTGAAAGGCAATCAAGTCGCATTATGAAGGCATCCAGACATTTTTGTCATTTTGTTAATTATGAACATAGCACAAGGGATGAAAGATGAGTCACAGAAATGTTCTGATCTCCTTACAGTTAACAGCACCATTCACAAACTGCGGGGACTTGTTGCTAATGAAAAGTAAAAATCATATGCAAGTACAGTAACACCCAGTGGGTATGGATCCCTGTACCCATACACCTTTAAGAGTTGTTGGCCAAAAGAGCAATTCACCCGACCTCCCTCCCATTAAACGTAAACTTTGGTTTTGGAGGAACATCTATGTATGTGTTTTCAATGAGGAAAGAGGAGAAAGCCCGTACCAGGCACCTTAGGTGCTTCTCACCTCCTCTCTTGGACTCCTCTTTTTTGGCACTTTCGTAGGCAGCATACAGGACTCAAGTATATTATGACGCAAAAGTGGTTGTCAGTGGAATTACGGTTTTATAACTGGGGCAGATGGGTTAAAAAATAAAATAAAAGAGCAATTACTTACATCATCGAATCACCAGCGCTTCCATTTCAACACTTATCGGTGAGGCAATGCTAATTTTATTTATTTTTTTTTAAATCACTGCTATATGCTAGCATACTGATAGAGGATAGTTGCTACATTGTGTACTAGAATAGTTCCTGTGACTCTAATCGAGATGAGCGATCGACACTCACGTAGATGTGAGCTGCTACTCTGATACTTTATTCGGTCGATACATTCTTCCGATCTCGGGTCGCGTCGGTTCGAGTCACAGACACATCGCGCTTTTGAAGGTACATGAAGTCAGGAGCGGACCATCACGTATTTATGCTATTTATATATTGATCTTAGTGGGACTAGCATAGAGTCTTCAGACGTCTCTGAGGGATCGAGCATCACTGGGAGGAGGAGCCTACGCAAGTACAATTGCCAGAGAAAATGATTAGTGACATGATACTGCACTCGGAAGTATGTGATCTAGAGATACAGCCGTTGACGCATATGGCATGCAAGGATATGGCTATCTTGTAGTGACTGTCACTATAGTGTAACCACTTAGACTCAAGCAGTCTATGTACCGCCAAATGGGTACTATGGAAACACAAATTCTCCTGCACAGCCTGGGTGGATTCTAACCACTCTTATATCCTGGCAATGTGTGCTCGCCACACTGAGGCGCCCACAGTACCAGAAGTAAGTCCAGAGAGACAAATACCAATTGGATTGCACATCAGATTACATGCGAGATACCATGCGCTATGCACCACACTACTCATGGTGGCGACTCACCTTGTTTGTATAGAATCCTATCTACTATTACCTGCAGGTTGACACACCAATCTATCCGCTCATGCACAGCTGGCTGTAGCCGTATTAGCAGGTGAAATAAATGTATATTAGTGAGTCTTGTTCTTCATCATGATATCGCTTTGGTGGACTTGAGACTGCGCTTTGGGGGCGAGTAGACAATACGCTAGGTTTATAGTCGAGAAAAGCTACTTCGCCACATAGTAATGTTTCTCGAGTCCACGAGTGTCGATTTTTCATAGTTTTACTTCGTAGAAACGGCATTTAGAAAGAGCTTCTAGAGTGTACATGTCTATATATGCATCCCCCCTACTTGAGAAATATATTACTTGATATATGAGTAAGAGAGTTTTCTCTCGATATGGGTCATGGGGTTGTGGAGAGGGGTGTTTGCCTGGATAGGGGTACGTCAGGAGTATCGAAGGAGTGCCGCCTCTCGAGGTTTAACAAAACGGTGTCGCTGTCGCGATAGAAAATCATTCTAGGACAACGCAGCTCTCAGGATATGGAGTCGCTTGGCCGCATCTGTCTTGCGAGACACTGGCACTGTCCATAGAGGTCACATAAAACACCAGCTCAGTCGATGTGGGTTTATATCCGTTGTCATATACATCTTCCAGTTTAATAGCCAGTAATCTCATAGTACGTATCCGCTATCAATCTGTGATGGACTCTTACTTTGTTGTTATAATTGCCTTTGAGTTGGGCTCTCTATTCGACCAACATTGGAGTAAACGTGAGATGCTCGGCTCTGCTGTCTCTGGAGAGTGAGATGTCGTCTCTTTCAGCAGTCTCAAGTGGAGTTCCATGCTCTGTCCTATTGTCACGAGGTGAGGAAGGCAATTAAAAGGCCTAAAAGGTTACAGAAGATTAATAAGATCACAGTCAGGTACATATTATCGCACACTAATATATACAGGCCGGTTAAGTTATCGAGATGGGTAAATTTGAGTTTATGGGTAGAGTTGGATGGCGCGCTTGATAGGCCTGGCTCGAGAGTACTATGAGCTCTGTGAAGTGAGATCAGGGTAGGGTTGTGAGTCTGGAACGAGCAGAAGGAGTGCCCTGGGCTATGTCGTGTGATGAGAGTTGTTGGACTTAACAGCGCTGGGTGATAGTATGTGGAGTATTGAGTATCTTGGTGGCTCGCGCTATACTTTATAAATTTTAAGCCATCATCTCGACGTTACAGTCTGATAAATATATGGATGGAATGACATATTTGTAGTTGGACCTATCCTTACTAATGTATACGAGGTAATATGTTCTCCTTATGATTACTATTTTGAGTCTGTCTTAAAGGTAGAGAAATTCCAAATTTCATTGTGAATTTTCCAAATTTGGTTAAATGTTTTTTTAAAAAAATAAAGGAAATAACTATACATTGCTCAATCAAGCATCTGTGTATATACTGAAGATTAAATGGTGCTACTAAGTAGCAGAGACAGTAATATCATGATAGTCGTAGAGGAGTAAGAGAAGAGAAATGATGTATTATAAGAGTAATGTTTTGGTAGAGAGCTTAAAGTGAGCCATCAGTTAAGGGTTTGCGCGCGGATGTGCTCTGGAGGCGCACTAGGGGAGAGACTAGCACGGGGGTTAGGAATATTGGGTTCGCATGTGGATTAAAAGTTTAAAGAGACCAGACTGATTGGCTCTGCTGCTTCCTGAGAGATGTAGTTGTAGACGTTGGATTATGGGGTGATAAGGACCGAGAGGCAAGGTTTTTATTGTGTAGTTTATATATCCAGTATCTGTACGCACAACGGACATCGACAGCACCACTATTAGAAATTGTGAATCTCGAACTCTCTCAGACACCGGTAATACCACAGAGAGCTCGTCGTATATAGAGTGATGAAGTATGCGAATCGAGAGTGTGTTATATATAGATTATCTTTCTTAATTAAGTATTTAACTATTTTCTTCTGAAGGGTTACATTTACTCGTATACAAATAGGAGATTATGCTCATCTGTCCGTCAATCAATATTCGTAAGAGTAGAGGACTAAGAATAGGACAAGAGAAGTAAATTTTTGGAGAGAAGGCCTGAATAGGTGGGGTTGGCAGGCTGGGGGGGAAGGGAGGGCTTTCGCTGGAAGAGCGCAGAGGAGTGCCCCTGGGCTAAGCGTGTTGTGGTGGTGACAACAGCCTGAATGCATTTGGAAATACTCTAGCATCAGACAGCCGTTGCAGTAATCGATCTTCTCAGTTAATACCGTATACGTCTCGGGCTATACGGGGGAGCCCCAGCTGGGATAGTGACTTTCCGCCTCCTGTCTAGGGGGCTGATCTTCACATATATTTCTAGTGGCATTTGTCTCTCAGGACAGCGTGGTAAAGGAAAGAGGGCTTGCCTCATCGCGCCAGGGGAATCTTTGTATATATATACTACTTGTCTGACGCTAACGCGGGATTAGTAAGGCCACTTCAGCCATACGTGATAATATCACATGTTATATATTTTTGGATGGACCAGATAAAGAACGACTAGAGAATAAACATGTGAAGATAGGACAACAATTATATTTCGGAGAGGATTCCCATTTAAATTTTTTATTCTGGTCACGTAATTAGTAACACCTTGTGTTGTATATGAGAGGAGGCCTGTAGTGTGGGGGAGGCGTGGGGGAAGGAGGTTGCCACGGTGGATAGAGTCGAGCAGGAGTAGCCACCCTGGGGTAGCGTGTGTGTGGTGACATACAGCGCGGTGTAGTTAGAATGACGAGCAGGACCCACCCTTACAATCTCGCGCGCGAGTATTATTACCTATCAATCTGTGGTGCCTACGCTCATCGTTAAATTTTAGTCGCAGATTGAATTTCACGCTGCCGTGGTATGTCTTTCGCTTGATGTGTGTAATTGATTCTTCATATTCTATGGTTCACACCACCTGAGCTTGAGAGAGTGCGAGTATTCTGTTGCAAAACTTCCACTGTCTGTAGAGACGCAGCATGTAGAGATACAGTATGTAAGGTGTACATGGAATTAGGGGACGCTATATTTATGTTTGTGGAGAGAGGTTCCTTCAGTGAGCTGCCTTTTAGGGGATTGCGTTGTCCATGTGAGGGTGCTAGAGTGTATTGTTTCGGCATCTGGATTAGCATGACTCAGAGGGAGTTTGTCTCCTTTGAGTACCGCTGTCATTGTGTGTGTGTGCGTATCTAATAGCTCGGTGGTACGTTATGTAGTCGTTACGAGGCAGGAGAGTACACATCAGCTCATACTCTACTAAACTATTTAGGTGCAATTATTGAACCACGCCTTACACCAGGTTCATCCGTACGTGGTGATACTTAGGATATGTATCAATTGTGGTCGGTATACTCTTCTCTCTCATGTTATACGCATCATTCTAGCATCTTCCACACTGATCCCGTGCTGTGATAAATCGTCAGTCACTGCGCAAGCTATCACGAGTATAACATACGCTCTTAGATATACGCAGAGAGTAGATGTATGTAGACAGATGAGGGTATTGTGTGTGTGGTATAGTGAGAGGGATGCGATGTAGGTGGGGCTTGTTGCTTTTTAGCCAGCTCGTACTAGAGTTTCACTTGGGTGGTATTCAGGGGTATAAGTCTGAATATATGTCGCGGATGTATATAGTGAGGACTCGCCAACTGAGGCTTATCTTGTCCGCGCGCGTCCGCCTCGGTCAGACGATATAGGTGTGGTGGGTGTAGTTTAAAGAGGATGTAGCGTAGTCGGCCAGAGACACGAGAGAGGAGGGATTATTAGACAGTAGACCTTGTTACTAGATATTGTCTTAATTTAGTAGAAATTGCTACATGTGCGCATATTCGCTTCTGTGTCGCGACATTGACTTTTAAATGGATATTTGCAATGTGGTCACGTACACTTCCACCATGGAGGACACGACTCTATATGTTCAGAGTTGACCTTCACTTGTTAGTTCCGTTGCTATGGACGCGCCCAGAACACTTCTCTGCGCACCACAATTCACTGTATCGGCATCTCATAGAACTCTCCTCTTATGCTGTGTATCGTGTTGCTGACAGGGGGACTCTTTATCGCGAGTGGTCTTGTCTGAGGATGGTCTTGGTGGCAGTATCTTCTATACTCGCGTTTTTTGGACAGCATGGTGTCGGGGAAGATGGTAGGTAGTTAGTAGGTGGATCGGACAGCAAGTGTGAGTCATGTTGTGGGACGTTGATTGCCACTTGGGTGGGTCTGATATCTTGAATCTTCACTGTATGTGATAATATGAGGGTACTTGAGCCGACTTCAGCGTCTGGGGTCGCGATTCAGTGCGAGCAGGAACAGTAGATTTTGGGGAGTTTGGATTTATATCGCGTTTATGATCTTTGTCGAAATAACTAACTCAACGAGATATATAGTATTTAGATTCATTCTTTCTCTTGTGCGCGCATTGGAGGACGCGCAGCTCTGAGCATAGCGTATACGTGCCTACTTATGATGGCGAGTCTGCTGCGCCAGCTCTTCTCCCGAGCGAATGGCTCATGTAGGTTATGTCTAGCACAGGAGAGCTTTTGTCGGACCTGCTTGCGCATTTCGGAGTACAGAAGAACGGACTGGCGTCAACATCTATGTGTCCCGCGACAGCACGAGCGAGTTTCGGTAATCGCGCTCCGTATGGGCACATCTGTGCCGAGGCGAGGGACATCGGTCTCGCACCGGCTCGGAATCACCAGTGGTAATCTCTTTGCAGCAGCGTCGCAGAACCGGCTACGTTGTGGCCAGTGCGAGAATTAGTCGAATTATTGTCGTCTTCTACTGCGGCCGTCTAACTATGCCGGTTTCCGGCTGTCGATCTCCCTCTGGAGAGAGATCGTGCAAGCTCTCGAGAATATACTTGGAGGTAGTCAATATGATCTCTCGCACTAGTAGTACTCTAATCTTATTCACGACCACCTTATTTCTGGTCCGATACAATAAAAATGTATGCAGTTTTGCGCAAGATAACTGGCAAACTGAATTGGAGAGAGGGCCTGTAGGTGTAACTCCGGAAAACACTTGTTTGTGTAGGTAGAAAGGTGCCTGTTAGGTCGGATCCCTATGGTTACGCTTTCCCGACCACACTGGATTCTCGGTTCTGCGTTGAAGGCAGGGCCTGTACCGTTGGACTCCGGGAATATTCGTTTGGCAGCTATATGAGTGTGCTCGTGTATGGTGTGGACAGCCTCCTCGGAAAATTGTTTTGAAGAGAGGGCCTGTAGGTGGTAACCTCAGGAGGAAAATGGTAGTGCCCGAGAGAGGGCCTGTAGATGTGGACCATCGTGGACAAAATTGTGGTATGGAATGAGATGGACCTCGTGTAGAGGTGTGCGCTGAATCTGGTGTTGCATAAACAGCAAGCTTGACAGTGTGATGGCCTCACTTAAAAGAGGCGTTCGTTGTCTCAGTCTGAGCTTCACTTCACGGCACATGAAAGGATAGTGTAGGAGGAGTAGGGGAGTAGGAGTAGGAGTAGAGAAGAGGAATCGGTAGCAGTACAGTCGAGTAGTGTATTTTACGGCGCAGTCTTCTGGAGCTGATGTTGCGCGTCCCGTGTGCTCAGGTAGATCTTAATTCCCGGTGGAAGATCGGGAGGCTTTGTTCATTTTAATCCGGCTGCTAAGCGTGCAATGGCCAGCCTTGCACGTGCGGCTAGTTGGCAGTCTCTTGACATGGGGCCACGTGTGACGACCTCTCATGCGCGCTGATTTGAACGCCAGAGCTCCTGTTGCCAGTCGTGTCTACTGATTACAGGCTGGATTACGTAGCACGTCAGGCGCTAGTGCTGCCATTGGCAGCGGTCCAAGCACACTTCGCAGTTCAGCTGCATTGAGGCATTACGGATGTACATGCATGCACATGTTTGATCCAGCTGGTGAATCAACGCCCCAACGCTAGTGGTTTATGGAGAAGTTCAGAATGAGTCGCGACGTCTTGCATAAAGTTTATTAAGTAAAAGAGAGTGTAGCAGATAGATAAGTAAATGAGATACAGTGTACATAGATAAGCTAAAAAAATAAAGTTTAAACACGCTCTCATCAGACGAGTCTCTGTTATTTTACGCTCTACATAACACTGGCTAAATAAAAAGAATAAAGGTGGCAACAGGCATTTGACAGTGTCTTGATGGGTGGCACAGACAAAGCGTCCGTCAAAGGCACTCTGTGGACGGGGAGCGTTCCCCTGCCAGGCTGGTCAACGCTTGCTGCATACGTCAATTGGCGTCACCTCTCCCCGTCTACGTCAGCTGTTACTCACAGGAATTTTTTTTTAACTTATAGAAGCCACTTAACACCAGTCTGTCCTTTCTGTGCTAGCCGGCGTCAGATGGTTAAGAACTTAGATCATCAGCTCTCGATATGCAAGGCTGTAATGAGGCTCTGCTTGAGTGTCTACGTATCTATCAATCATCGATACGTACTCTCTTTACCTCATGGCACGATAGAGTGGGAGTATTCTGGCACTCTATAGTACGGTCCATCGTGGGTCCAGGAGAGTATGAACCGCCACCCATGATGAACACTCTAGCGCTGTTGAATGCAAAAATCGTCTTCTACACCGCAGAAGGGTAAATAACGCGAGATCGCTCAGCCTCGACTATGAATGTGGCATGACTCAAATAGATAGCGCTGAAAGTATGTCCTCTATATGTATCGTAGAATGGCACTCTTATTCATCTCTTCGTCGCTAAGGCAACTTACATGTACACTTCACCAATTTCATGCATATCCTCCTTCTCCTCCTCCAGACCTCCATTCTGTACGCAGAGCCCATATACCACGCACGTTGACGCTTATAGGACTACCAAGAGCCATCCTCGAGTACCCAATATCACATGATCTTCTTAAGTCGTATGAACACCGTAGATAACGACCAGTACACACATATTCATGCACATACACTCTCGTCTACATAATATCATAGCCCATATTTCTTCGCCTCACTCTCTATATTTCCGTGACATGAGAAAATTTTAAGAACAGAAGGTCGCTACTGACATATCCTATCGCACAATATGTATATTTTCTACTCCACCCTGTGCTCTGATTGACAAGCGCAAGTCATGCACGTGTATGGACTTAGACTGAGGCCAGTGATGTGTTTGAACAGGCAAAGCAGCGCGCGATAGTGAAGCTGATAATGGCCGTCAGCTATTCCTGCTGCTTGACAATCGATAACTGTGATTTATATTTCTCTTTCTGAGGAGCTTCATATGCATCTTAGTGCACTCACATCGTGCAATTAATAAGACATCCACAGTATACTACCTCTCACTCTCTCTGTAGTTATGATCTGTAGAATCTAGAGACCTGAGTACAGTTCTGGTGGGAAGATGAACATCTGGCAGTGTACAATTGCTCTGCGCTGGCTGTTTGTAAACTCTGGATAACATGTTTATGTGGAATTCATCTCGTGGGCACTCACACAACAGTCGGTGAGCGGGCAGTTTGTAGGCGGGCGCTGCGCTGCCTGAGAGTGGCAGCATGCTGTGTTGGCTCGTAGTGACGAGCATATGATGCGCATCTAGATGCTGGCAAGCACTCTATCCGGCTGTAGCAATAATCACTGGTAGCACTATTGGATTTGGTGTGTTAATTGATCATGAGGACACGTCTTGAACTAGTCAGATCGCTTGAGAATCTATCTCGGTGTGCCAGGCATTTGGCATCAATGATGTAGGTGTTTTACGTCGAGTTGCAGGAAGTGCCCGTACATATTGTTACTAATAGTCGCCCAAGTTGTCCTACACAAATACTTCCATGCACGGTGTCTTTGGAGTATCATAGGCGGGTGTACCAGCTACTATGTATTTGCGGGTTTCTGCACTGCGGTCGATGCGGCTGTAACAGCCTCTTGTGGCGGGTGCCTTTTTGTCAGGCCGTTATACTGCTTCAGCCATGGGTTGACGCCACTGCCTGTCTGGCGCCTCTATGCGCCATGTCTGCGACGGTGCTGTAGTCAGTTTACGATGACAGGGCGGCGCGCAGATTGTTCTTTACGACTGAGCGCATGAATGCTCCACGGATGTTATTCAGGTAATTTTGGATGGAGGAGGAGGAGGTCGGTAGAGGTTAGGAGTCTTATCACGCTAGCGTTTAGTAGCATCGAGCACGGATGACCGTTGTATGTAGATCTGCCCACAGCAGATATTACACTGTGTGTGGGTCGAGGTGATATCATTTCGCCTCCATTTTTCCTCTAGGGTTACTATTCTTCGTGGACATTAAAAGGGGTTAAAACGTTTGGTAAATCGTTTTGAGATCTCACCGCTTGAGGGGTGTCGAGGTTCTCTAACATACCGAGAGTTGAGGTTCACCTAATTGTCCGTGCATGTGTGTACTATTATTGATGAGTCGTTCGATACGCTGACTGTGCTAGCACTTGTGTCCCACGCTGTGGTGCTGTCTGTAGAAAGTGGTGTGTAGTCGCTCAGCGAGTGACGATATAGTGCTCAGGAGTTGTCAGCTGCACTGATAAGTTCTCTGAGACCTCCTGATAAGACTCGCGTGTTAGGGCTGAAGACGAGTGTTCACTTGGTACGGAACACTAGCGGGACGGAAGAGTGACGCGGGAGGACACATTGAGGGGACAGCCGAGTTAGTTAATAGTACTTGATTGAGGGATCAGTTCTCTTTAACTCATGGTCTATAGGGCCAGCAATCTACATTAGCTGATACAGATTTAGAGAGATGAAATGGATTCGAGCTATTTATGAGAGAGCTTTGGAATTTTGTTGCGTGTGTGGGTGTATATGTGTAATTATTTGTTTTCTCTCTTTTTCTAGCGCATACAGCGTCGCTGTAATGAATCAGCTTGATATAGGACTCGCGCACTATGTGACATTACTTGATGAGATTTGTTCACCGGTGCGGTGGCGAGCGACTAGCATCCTGCAGCAGTGGCGCGCGTGCATCTTAGGGTCAGCGCGGTATATGATAGTCTATAGAGGACAGAGAGTTGAATGAGCATGTCAGATTTGAAAAATGGGGCTGCGGCATGGGGGCCGGCCTTAGTATCTTATGAGTACACCAGACGCGAGGCTGTCCGAGTGATGAAGGGGTTCACACACGTGTACACGCGACAGACCAGTGAGATCGTGACCCTGTGTGTGCGCTGAGGGCTATGCATGGATGAACGGCCTTTTGTGTTAATAACTTCAGAGGTTAGGGTGGCGCTCTATAATAGTTGGCACTCTACTACCACTCACTATCTGCACGGATTTTTTATTAGTACAGGTGGAGATAAGATGGTCTCTTAGAATAAGAGAGTGTGGATCAGCAACTCAGTCTTGCTGAGGTTCCACTTCACATAGTGTGGCTAGCAGTTGCCACTACATATTCTTGACGCCAATACACGTTCCAATTGTTAACCATCACTTTCTTATATAGTCTCTCCATGAGCTGAGACCGAGAGCAATTCGTATGGCACTATGTGCAGAGAAAGGACGCTCTATCACTACGTGGGAGAGTTGCTGCTGATGCAGCCAAGCTACTGGCACCCTCTTGTCGTCACTACGCACTCTCTGGCGGAGTATTAGGTAGCTTCACTGCCTCTCTCTACATACACTCATGTTGCCGATGCACACAGAGCTAGCGCTCAGCTTACGAGCAATGCGCCATCACTGGGCGTGCAGCAGGAGACTCTGCACCCGACCACCATCTCACGACAGTGAGAGCGGGCACTCTACTCTCGGTAGACCTACTCGGCGCTGTATGCACTCGGTCATCTCGCGAATGTTCCTGCATTCGTGGCGCGCCCGGCGTGTGCGCGCATTCCTCCTTACCGACTGACAGATCGACTGAGCACCACTGTCCTACAGACTGTGTCTCGGTTACTCCGTTCTCTGCTCACATGCTGTATACCAGGACTCCTTTGCTCTCACAACTCTAGACCATTTGTTCATTATCATGCACTACATATTCCCACCCACAGACTCGCGACAGTTCGCAACAATGTGACTATTCCAGAGACTGGATCCAGTCAGCTAAGTCATAGAGGAACTGGTATATGGTGGATCGCGTGGGAACGGGTCTCAGACACAACTAGTTCCTGAGAGTATCGGCGGTATGCACATACTCCAAACATTGTTACGCTTTGGCGCCGGGCAAGACTTGGGGGGAGAAGAGGTTGAGGTATAGGAGAGAGCCAGTATGATTGCAGTGCTATTCACCTTAAGGTGTAAAGGTGTGGCGATGATGAGCGTTTGTCGTGTGATTTAGAGCTGAGCATGTCGTTCATAACTACACACTTGTGAAGTCATATCATCTGCATAATCAACGATAGTAATCAGAGACTGTGTCGCACTAGTGTGATTGTGGATATACCCGTTCACTCGTACCACGTGTCTGTACTGGAGTTTGAGACATGAAAGAGAGTAGTACGTTCATCGCGGCGTGACAGCAGTCTCGCTCATCAGACAGGTACTGTCTCACGTCTCATAGATCTCAGTACCGGCCTTTCTCTACCTTTCTCACGTGAGGTTGAACTGGCGCTACTAGCGCGACGGCCCCTACGTCCATTAGCACCGGGATCTCCATCTCTATTGTTATGAATAATATAATTGGAGGCTGATACACGGATATATAGAATGTGTTAAAATATAAATGGGCTGCCTAGTGTGTCGTAACATGATAAGAGCCCACTAATGTGTCACAGTCTGGACTTGTATATTTTGGGATCGGAGCGAAGTAGTCACTTTGATCACGTATATAGTGTTGGACGTTGGTGACATGCACTTGTAACCTTATTTTCTGTCTTGGAATCTATGTAAGAGTGTTGGACCAGCCTGTGTGAATGGATTTGTAATCACTTTCAGCTTAAATCATACAATATAAACCTATATTTAATATATTTTATTGTTTGTTGATTTATATATGTATGTTATTTAGTAGTTATTGTATTATTGGGAACAAGTAGACCTTTGACTAAGATGTCATATCGTAAGGCCTATATGACACCAGAAATTATCATAAGCTGTAGTGTTATGAACTATTTAGATTCATCAGCTGCCTATCAGGAACGACCATATACGCATACATGATGATTTTATATGAATCAAGGCTTATTAATAATCTGTGATCTGAAGGTAGTTTCAGAACACACTTCTTGTGTCTTTGCTGGTATTTTGCTTTGTAGTACCGACAAGAGTGAGTCATCTGTTGGACAGTGCATCATATCCTCTGTCTGGTAAGTGCCAGTTTGCGCGCGTGAGACTGCGATCAGCGACAGAAACCGGTTCACGCTATGCTCGGTGAGACAGTGGCATTGTGTATGCACATCGGAGGTCACTATAACCAACGAAGAATCTAATTTTTTTGTGTATCTATAGTATTTTCATTTTATAATTATTTTCTTGTGTCTTGAGATTATTGTGTGTGGGTATTTGGTTGTGAACGGTAGGCGTGATGATAGAGAGGTGAGTACTGTAGAGCTGACTGGAGTTCAACTATTCGTGCCGAGTTTAGGCAGTGGTTCTGAGGTATCGCGACTTACCAGAGCATATACTGTTCTAGCACAGAGATTTCCGTGATGCAAGTCGTATATTCACTATGTTCGAACGGGAGTATCAGTGACTTGGAGTTTTGATTACTTGATGTGTGAGTTAGCATGAGGAGTAGTCCCACTAGACAGTATATGAGCCGGTGTTTTTGTGAGTTTGAGTATTGTCTGATACATAGGACAGATCTAGGCCTAATTTGCTATCCACATGCCGTTATAAGCGCAGCGTGTGTGTTAAATGGAGAATTTTATGAATCGAGAGCATGATAAAACACAATCAAACTTAGGTATTTTATCTATTATTCTTCTGATATGTTGGTAGATCTCGTTTATTATGTTTCTCTAGTACCTGTACGTCTTGTTAATTATTTGCCGAACGTGACGTTGCACGAACCTATAACGTGATCGAGGGATAACTGTATATCGCTCTGGACGATTCACGGATAAGCTATATTTTATGACGCGCGAGCGCGCACTTTTGTGCAGTACTATAGAGTGGTCGCTAGCAAGAGTGATATTAGCGATGGGACTCGAACGACCTTATACACATACCTGTGACGGCGAGCAGATAGAATTGGACTAGATAGTTCTTTTGCGGTGACATATCGAGAACAGTGTTCAATCCAGTAGTACTGGAGTCCTATGAAAATAGACTGGTGTATGCTCATAAACTTGTGAACAACAGAAAGGTGTTCGCACACTGTTGTATGTTTTGCGAGAGTGGGTCAATGTGTATCACTGAGATCCATCACATGATTAATACAGAAAGGGGGCTGTTAGTATTCGGATATTGGCGCTTGTCTACGCACTCAGGTGGCCTTATGCCGAGTCATAGTGACATGACCAGTAAAAGCAATGTGTATCTTAGCGTTGAAGGGCATCGTTGCCGGTTCTTTGTCGCGATCACTGGACATGACAAGGTTTCTATACCTATATGCAGGCCTAACGACATGGTCGCACCGTTAGAGGACGAGGCCAGCTCTTATCTTCGCGGTTACATCGACATCTATGACGGCACTGAGCTCACGAGCAGGCGCCGGCTTATGGGAGTGGTGGGGGAGTTCGCGGAGAGTTTTGTTCTACGGTTAGTAACGAGGTATCCACGGGTTTCTACCTGATTCTAGTGATGACTAGAGCCAGTACAAGCCGCGCTGTCTAATCGTATCGAGGCTGTGTATGGCCACGGACTGGACTGTCTGGTAACGTCTATTATCGTCTCTGTGCTTTCGTTCATATGCGCTATGTTTCTCATACCGAGCGCCAAGAGCAGACGTCACTATGCGGCAGAACTCATAGCGACATGTTACAACTACGGAGCACTTCACGGCGGATATACTCGTCCCGAGCGATACACGAGCACTTACGATACATATGGAGACTGATAATAGCAAGTCGCCTACATCGCATGCCATATCTAAAGCTCGCCTGCGGATTCTGATGTAAGTGGACGGCACTCGCTACATAAGTCTGCATGGATTGCGGACTTATTTTGATAGACACCTCTAAAGACATATATTAGATAGTCGCGGCAGACTCGTACTCTTACCATACAGAGCTGATCTCCATTATAACTTAGTAAATATCTGAATTGCTCCGTTATGTCTTAAGGTCTTGAGTGAGAGTGAGTTCCATCAGAGGGCGTACGATTTGCATCGACTGTATGTTTGTCTTCACTATCTTGCCCGGTGCTGGTTTTATAGAGGATCTACATTGCTATCTGAGACTACGATGCACTATCATCCCAGTTCCACCTGTCTGAGAGATATTCGTAAGTCCACCGAAGTTTGATTATCGAGAGGAGGAATTTGCCGAGGTAAAAGCTTCGCATGCCACTCACGGAGCAGCAATTTCGGTACTTCATGGTAGCTAATTGTTTAGATTTTTCCTGAAATGTGGTAGAGGAAGAATGCCATCTAGTACAAAGCTGGTGCGTTGATTTGCATTATGAGTCTTCACGACGAAATTTTGCGCTGCGACGTAGGACATCACTCGCGCTGGGCGAGCTATTGAGGTGATTGATTACGACTCATCGGTACGGGCTAGATCTTTACACTTTCCATAGATGCCTTTCAGTGAGGGATCGGCGCCTCCTCTATTTTGCGCCATTCAATTCGGGAGTTGAATGAAGGAGTATGTACTCGTTACAATATTGATTTGATTGATCTTGTGTGACTGATCATGATGCAATTAACTGTCAGATGCCTCGTGGTCAGCTATGAACGTGGCATCTGTGTAGGTACGAGAGGTGGATAGGTGGGCAGGCGCGAAACGACCGCTGAGACGCTGGAAATTGCGATACGCACTTGGACCTCACCAAAGAAATTGCGCTTTGTGAATTGGAAGAATAATTTTTAAAATAAAATTAGATGAATCCCGCGTGGCGCCCTCTCACGCTGTTTGGATATTGCATATCCTCTCCTGAGGGAATGCATATCACTCAACCCATTCACTCACCAGGCACGGAAGGGCTTGAACAGTATACCGGCTATCCCAAATATTAGGTGCTGGAGAACCCCCTTTAAAGGGAACCTGTCACATTGAACATAGTGTGTGAGCTCAGCAGAAATGTTATAGAGCAGGAGGAACTGAGAGATTATATATAATAGTTTTATGGAAAAGATTCAGTAAATTATTGTCATGTATTGCATTCATTTACATTCTGCTTAGTCAGGGGGGGAGGACTACGCATTCTTCAGGAGATGACTAGTAATCTTTTCATTACTTCACAATCATTAGATAGGAACGTGTTTATATATCGCAATGAGCACGTGTACAGGACTGATACCTGCCATTCTGCACTTCTAGCAGAGTGATACGAGTTACAGGCACAATGGCAGACTGATCTACATAGACTGGAAAACTATTAGGTCTTTTCGATTGTGAGAGCAATATGTTCAACACAACATTATATATATTGATACGTCACAGTATTACACTCTGCTGTTCTCATATGCACACACTTGCTTGCAGCTTCCATCAATCTGATATAATATACTATTTGAAATTCTGGGAACCTAAATGGTTGAGACAGAGCTTATCTGCTCACTATTTAGGGCGTATTTCCAGACTTAATGGTAGACAGTAATTCAGAACCTGCAGCATCATATGCTATATAGTCCCCTTGGAAGTTAATATAAACACATCCCAGACATACCTGTGTGCACTTTGTGTCTGTATTCCATGTCCAGGAAAAGCACTTTTATTCTGCTGAAAGACAGCTCCCAAGTGCCCAGCTGAAAGTGAAAGTAAAAACAGCTTTCTCTCCTGACTCGATTTCTAACAGCTATATCTTCTGATATACTGGATATATTTCTTTGGTATCATTTGAAAGTTTGTAATGCCTGCTTTCAAAAAAGGTCAGAACCATTCTTCTATCTGCTACCAATCCCAAGATACGAGCAGCTAAAGCAGCCCTCCCCTCTTCGGTCTGGTTTGCAGCAGCAGCAGAGCTGGGCACTAGGGAGCTGTTTTCCTGCAGAATAAAAGTGCTTTTCCCGGACATATAATACACACACACGGTGCACACAGGTATGTCTGGGATGTGTCTGCAATCTTCTGTGGGGTAGTACTCTAAGCTATATAGGTGAAAAACAGGTGAAAAATTCAATTTAATGCAAACGGTGCAGCCAATATTGTTAGGAATCAGGAGGAACAACGTGTATCCTCTAGCTTTCATATATAAAAAAACTCATTAATTTTTGGGTAAGTAAGCAAAATTTTAACAGAACATTACGTTTAGATACATCATTCCCTGTAAGATAATTAAATGCTTAATTAGTTCCCATTAAATACTCCACTGAATCTAAGCTACTATCTGTATTTGCTTCTCTTCCATAATTAAAGGGGTTGCGGCATCTCATATATTGGTGGCACATCGGTCGGATATACCACCACTGTCAGATAGGAGTGGGACTCAGAAGCACTTATCTCCCAAACAGGCCCCCCAAAGTATATGAAAGTGCACGTGTACTTTCCATTCATTTCTATGGGAGTTCGGCTATTTTCGGAACTCCCATAGATGTGAATGGGGAGCGCATCATGCATGCATGGCCACCTCACCATTCATCTCTATGGTACTTCTGGATATAGCTGAGCCAGCTATTTTCGGAATTCCCATAGAAGTAAATAGAGGGTGGCCGAGTTTTCTCTGTGCATTCCCAATCCCTTTTTCAGACCCGTTCTGGATATAGGATCAAGTCCTAGAGGTGGGACCCTCACCTATCTAACATTGGTGGCATATCCTAGAGATAGGCCGTATGCATGAGATGCGATACCAGCTTTAAAATAATCAGTGATTTTTAGTATTTCAGGAAAGTTTTCTGATTTGACCTTTTAAAGTGAAACTCTAATTTCGGGGCAATCTAAATAACCTACATTCTAAGTATGAAATCATTACATCAAAGATTGCCAATGAAAGTGCACTGAGTTATAGATCCAATGATGATCCACATGTATCTAAGAGGAGACAGAAGGTAAGTTGTGGATTCGTGTAGTCAAAGTTCTGTATTCTGCTGGAAGCATCTGCTTCCGAAATGAGCAATTTCCCTAACAACACTAAATGAGAACTGTTTATGCAATTCCCTATGCCTGAAATAAGCAGTTTCTGCATGGAAAACTACTGCTGTGTCTGAATTAAAGAGCAGAGACCTAACATCCCTCAGCAGCAATGGAAATACAGTTTCAAAATCTATTTAAGCTGCAATTAAAGTTGGTGGCGCATCCAGCACATAAGTTTAAAGGTGTTGTCCTGGTGTTTACTATTGATTACCTATCCCCAATATCAGATTGGCTTCCCCACTGATCATCTCTTTGAGGAGGCAGCGGTGGTCACCTCCTCGCAGCTTACCCAAGCACAGTGCCATCCTCCAGATAGTGGTTGAGCTTGGTATTGCAGCTCAGCCCCATTCACTTGAATGGGACTAAGCGGTGCTTTGGCCATGTGATTTATGAAAGTGCAATCACATGGTCATGGAAGAGGCCATGTTGCTCACCGGAGCACAGCGGCCTCTTCAAACAGCTGATCAGTTGGGTGCCGGGAGTCAAACCCTTGCTGATCTGATACTGAGGATAGATCACCAATATCAGAATATCAACCCCTTCAAAAGGGGCACTTAATTATTTACTTGGGTTGTAAAGTATTTCTCCTGGAATAATGTAGAATAAATGCAACATTTACTAAGGCTTCCCTTGTCTAATACTAGATTTAATTATGGGGGCACAAGGAAGAACACAAATTCTTATAACCTATTTGCTGTGCAATGGACAGACTGTATGGTGTAGCTGTCAAATGCTGCCCCCTTGCAATCAGTAAAAACAGCACCTTATGGATTGTGCACCTTTATGGAACAACATACATAGGTCCTTAGGCCCCAGGCATCCTATGAATGTTTTTTAGAGATTTTTTTGTAGTTTAATTTAGGGAAAAATCTGCAAATAAAGAAAAAGTTTTTTCAAACTAAGCTTTATTCTTCAAATATACAAATTGCTATCAACATAAATAATTAAAATGGGTTATCTTGGAGTATTATATGGGTCTGTTGTCTTCATGTATAATTAATATATATATATATATATATATATATATAGATATGTGAACAGGGTGACTGTGTACAATTTCAGTTGGTATGGGTTTTTGTTTATTTTTTTTCTCTCTGTATTTTATTATATTTTTACTTGTTTTTTTTTTTATATACTTTCGACATATATTATGTCCCCAATAGGTCATTAAAATACAGTACATGTAGGGGACATTTACAATTTTTTTGTACCTAACATCACTGCTCTGTCCGAGACTCCAATAGAGTCGTAGCCACTTCCTATATTCACTGCATAGCACTCGTGTTCTATGGACTAAAGAATGTAGAAGGCAGAAGCAGTAATAAACTGCTTCTGTCTTCTAGATTACACATATGGCGCCCTGGTAAAGCCCATTACTAAGCACCATACATGTGTAGTGCTTGGATGCTGTCAGGATAAGGAATGGCTTTATATGATAATATCTAAAATTCAAATATAGGACATGCTTTGCCTCACCAAAGGTGAACCCACAGTATAATTCAAGGAATTATTATGATGAACACTTATCAAACATAAATGGGTAATATGGGAATACCCATTTCATGGAGTTAAATCATATACAGTACATGTGGGAGCATTCTGATAAAAAATATAGACATCTAGGATGTAACAATCTCTGCTCCAGAAGCCAGACAAAGAGGTAAGAGAGGACATAGCTAGAGAGCTATGACGAGGTTATATGTTCTATCGAGAAGCTTGGCTTGGCAGTGTGATCTGTGCTCTGCTTAAACCCTGTCATGAAATTGCTCAATGTCAGTTACTTCAACCTTCAACCTGGTTCCTGTGTGTGTTCAAATACTCTCTGCCTCTTGTGATTATTTTTGTGCTATTGACCTGGCTTCTCATCCAATGCTACTCTTTGCCTATTTCTTGCTTGCTACTGTGTTTAACCTTAGACTATTTAGTCATCATTCTCCTATCTTCAAACCTTTGTCTCTCTTGGTTCTGACTTGTTTCTCTTATTTCCATTGGATACTGTTTTGGCTTTGATGTTTAACCGCTCTTGACTACTATGATTACTAGTTTGACTAGTATGACTACTCGACTTGTGCTCTCCACTTAGCAGCAGCTTCCAAGTGAACATACTGTAAGATGGGATACCATACCACCCACAGGGACCACTCAGGGCTAGGGCTCATGTACACAAACTTATTTTTTGCCTGTGTCTGTTCCATTTTTTGGGGGGACAAGGACAGGCATTGTTACAATGGGTCCGCAAAAAAGCGCATGTAACACGGATATCACACAGATATTGTCCTTTTATTTTTGCGGATCCGTGTTTTGCACACATACTCAAAAGAAAAAAAGTTTGGTATCGTGTTAGCCAGTAGTGAGAAATCATGAAGCTCTCCAAAAGAGAAACAATATAAAATATTGTAATTTGATACCCTTTAATGGCTAACTAAAATACATGATGTTATAAAGTGGCATAAGGGACTCTAAGGTCCATTCTTTCCTGGCTTTGAAGAAGGGACCTCAGAGTCTCAAAATCTTGCCACTTAATAACATCATGTATTTTAGTTAGCCATTAAAGGGTATCAAATTACAATATTTTATATTGTTTCTCTTTTGGAGAGCACACATACTGTCGTGTGCATGAACCCTTAGCTACAGTAGTTAGTTTCCTTAGTGGGATTACTGCAGCTGAGGGAAAATCTGTTGGGGGCAGGGTCATGTAATGATAGGGGATGGGTGCTGCAGGGCACGTTCGCCAGCTCTTGTTGGAGCAGGTAGCTGTTGCTGGACTGGTGAAAATACTTGACACTTTAATTACAAGGGCCTCTATTTAGTGCAGTTTTCTTCATTAACCCGAGATGCATTAGCTAGTGCATTACTGAATTCAGCAAAATACACATAAATGGATCAGTGAAATATTTACACTCAAAATTAGTTTATTTGGGAAATGTAAAAATGTAATTAGAGTAATTGGAAATGATTTTAACTTTCCGCAGTGATATAAATATGATTACAGATAGAAGACGCATGATACAAAACTGGCGAGCGGTTCTCCGTATACAGTCTGTTCCGTGAATAGAAGCCTGTGCTTGCAGGCTGGCATGTTGCCTATGGAATAAGAAGAGGTAATCCTATGCCTGCTGGATGCATCTCGTTCTTCCTACCCAGTCATTGCTCTTGGTTAAGAAATCTAACATAAAATCCTCTGCCTGATTGTTGGTTTCAGTTGGGTGGTTTGCTGCCTCTTAGAATTTTTACACTCCCGCTGCAGTACTCCCCCTGCTGCTAACAGGATGGGCTCCTGTAACGAGATGGCGCTGCTGGATGGGTAGTTGGAATCTGCAGCAGAATGTGTAAATAAATTGAAATGCTAATAATACAACAGCAGGATAAATTCGCTTCATGACCCGGGCGACCTCATCAGCATGAGCGCATCCCATTGTGTCCCGTCGAGGCTCAGGCGGACGGGAGGAAGAGGGAGGGGAGGAGAGGAAGAAGAGGTTACAGACAAAAACCTAGCAGAGCAGCTTGTGTGCGCAGAAAGGGATGAGCTATAGATAGGTGACCTCATATTAACCACTGCCCAGACACATTCACAGGCATCTCGTCTGCCGGATATGGTTATTAATAGCACAAGCATCTCCTCCATTATAGGGTTAAAAGAAGAAATGCTGTCATTACCAAGCCAGGGGCGGACTGAGAACTTAAAGTGGCCCTGGAAAAAACCTGGCACAATCTTGTACAGTAGGTGGGTCCAAATTGACTGAAGGCGATGGGGCCAATAGAAGTTGTCAGGGTCAGCAATACCATAGTGCAACACAGAATAGCATCCCAAAGAACCAAATACCACAGTGCAGAACAAAATACCTCTCCAGAAGATGTCCATCTGTGATGGCCATCAACAGCTGCCATGTTCTGTCCTCCTCCAATTAAGATATAGGGTAGGAGGCTTACGAAGAGAGATGTGGTCCACAGCACCAAGCCAGACCTACTTTTACATACTGCCTAGACTTCCTCTAATAATGACCCCTATAGTGCCCCCAGTAGTATGTACCCAGAGAGCGGCAGAGAGGAGGGCTCAGAGGGAACTGTGGGGCATCAGCCCACCGGGAAAATTCCCTGTAGGGTCTATGGCTTCTGTACTTAGCTCTCATAGTTCATACGCGTGGTCCATGTGATTAGAGGTGTACACAGAGGAGTGGTTCCAATGGTAGCTTAAAGCTACTGGGCCCAGTGGCTTAAAAGTTATCCTACTTCCTCCCCAAAGACAAAAAATGTGATGAAATAATAAAAGAACATATACTCTTATATACTCATATACCGGTTTATCCTATTTGTTAGAAATATTAGTAATTTTTAAGCCATTATTAAAAGGGTTAAGCCATGATTAATGGAAATAATGAAAATCAAACACCATATAGTACATGACTACCTCAAAGCTAGAACCATCCCTGTACCTCTTATGGATCCAGAGAGCCTCCAATTAATTTATGCAACTGCTCTACTCGATTCTCTTCAGGCTAGCAGCTCAGGGAGTGCGTCCTATCTTGGGGGGTGGGGGATGGGGTGTCCTTTCTGCTGCAGCTGTCTCCCTGTAACTGTCACAGTGTCTAACAGAGGATGTTACTGGTGGCAGTCAAAGGATGAAACTGAGCACCTCTGCAAAGTGGACAGAGAAATAAGGAAAAGAACAAACAGCAGGTGGCGCTATATAGATACATTTTACTGAATAACTCAGTGGCTATTTTAAATCTTTTATTATATTCAATTAAAAAAGTATTAGAGGCAGATATTGTTTTGAAAAATGTATAACATTTTTAATGGGACAACCTCTTTAATCCCTTAGGGTGGGTTCACATCAGCGTTATGCTTTCCGTTTGTGTTTTCCGTTATAACATGGTTATAACGGAAAATAACGGAAACCATAAGACGGAAGTCAAAACGGAAGCCTTTAGAGGCATTCCGTTTTGATCCGTCATAATAGAAGCCTATGAGAATCATAACGGATCCGTCTGAGTTCCGTTATGCAGAACGGAAAAAAAAGTCCTGTCGACAGGACTTTGTTTTCCGTCTTGCATAACGGGAACCAAATGGATCCGTTATGATTCTCATAGGCTTCTATTATGACGGATCAAAACGGAATGCCTCTAAAGGCTTCCGTTTTGACTTCCGTCTTATGGTTTCCGTTATTATAAAACACAAACGGAAAGCATAACGCTGATGTGAACCCACCCTTACTGTTTCTAACATTGCTGCTCTGGTCGGCATCTACAGTTTGTGTTTATAGTCTGCAGCCAATTACGGCACTGCTGAGGCCAGTGATTGACTGCAGTGGTCACGTACCCTATACAGCTTGCATCATCATGGCAAATTGGAGGAGAGCAGCAGCAGCAGCCTGGAATCAGGGCGGTGGGGGGAATTATGTAGAGAGTATGTTTTATTTTATAATTGTATCACAATGAAAGGCTTTTGGGAGGAAGATGGAAAACCCCTTTAAAGGGGTTAGTTGCTGCTGCCATCAGCGACTTTTCCCCGCTCACGACATGTCTGAAATTGTGGGCGGGGAAGGGCATGGGCTGGCACACCCGTCTGATTTACTATTTCAGGCACAGTAAATGGTCTAAATGTAAGACCTCGTCCACATTTCCGTTTCAGTGACATGTCTATGAAAAGAAGCGTACGTGTTTCATCCGTGAACATGTTCATGGTTGGTTTTTACCATCCGTGTGTCATCTGTAATTCACTGACGTTGCTCAGCTGAAAAATAATTTCCAAAGAATCTCCTATCAGTCTTCAGTGAAAAATAGATGCACCACGGATACCATCTGTGGTGTGTCTGTGATTTTCACGGACCCATAGACTTCTATGGGTGTGCTTGGTCCGCATCATGGATCAAAGTAGTGCATATCTCTGTTATTTTCTTACTGACCCATGGTCAGTAAGAAAATACTGAAATGTGAACAGACACATCTAAATCAATGGGTACATGTGCTGTCTATGGAAAATGCAGACAGCACACGTCAGTGAAAAATGGAAATGTGTACGAGGTCTAAGACAGCTAGGAGGCCTCTTCATAACTTACGCGGAACCAACGCCAGCTTAGGGGTTTATTATGCGCGCCTATGTTTTTTTTACAGATACGTTTATGTAGTTGCTTACTTCATGTACATCTTCCCCATGATTTTTTAAAATTTGGACTCTCCTGCATGTAAACTAGAGATGAGTGAATCGATTTGTCGATTCGTATCGAATCTTGGGATTTTTTAGCTGCGAAGCGAATCCGAATATTAGGTGCTTCGCTTCGGCTTTGTACTAATTTGCTACGTAGTTTGTCCTATCAATTATACGCTATTGCTACGTATAAGTTACTCTATACGCTGTTGCGTACGAATTCAATTGATTTGCGATGCAGACTCCTCCCTGGTAGCCCCGCCCCCTTCTCCAGCGCGTGAGGAAGACGAGGCAACTCAGGAAATTCAGATGGCGACACAGCGAGGTCCTGACTGGGGAGGCATGTTGTGGGGCACCGACTCCTATGAGGAGAAGGAACCGGAGGAGATCTACGTCTCTCAATAAAGTCCGGTAGCCTAAGAAGTCGGTTGAGGTGCCCGCTGAGGTGTTCACTCTGCTGGATGACACGGCGGAGGAGGCAGGAGTTCCCGCTCCGCCGCGGAAGGACTACTCCCTTCGTCAAAATTCTATGGTCCCCGAGGCTTCTTTAACCAAGTTGCGCAGACGTGCGCCTCATCCCTTTTTTCCCCCTTTTCAGGTTATTGGGGAGCCCCTTGAAAGATGGTTTTTTAAGGAACCTTTGCTGCTATTTTTTTACCCATTTGGATTACAATTTTACCTATGTGGATTACAAATTGCAACTGAGTTTGGGACTCTGCTCCAGTTCTATGACAAGTGTCAGAAAGAAGAAAAGAGACTTGATATTTAAAATGTTTACATTATACCTATAATGTATTTGCACTATATTGTTTGCACTGGATTGCTTGCACTAATGTTTTTACCTTTCAGCAACTTTTTCAAGTATGTTGCCCATTGTGTGTATTTCTTTACAGGTACCGCAATGTGTCCTCATATTCACTTTATAGTATTGTGGATGGTTGTACTATGCCCATAGCTGGATAGACAGCACCTTACTTGTTCTACCTCAAATATACATACTGCCTTTGAGGGCGATTTTAGAGCTGACCATTTACGCTGGATCTGGCCCGGGTTCCGCAAAACGATGGCGCAAGCCTCGGATCACCTGCTGGATCACCTACTTTTTATGCTGGTTCGGGTGGTGGTGTGTGCCATCGTAAATCGTAATCCTGGCGGTCCATCAGCTGGACTATGTATTTCACCTGTGCAGCAGAGCTAAATGATGAGGATCGTCTGGATGCCATTTTCGAATATTCGCTCTGCCTCTGAGTGCACGCTGCGGCCTCTCCTCGTACGTGCCTGCGTATTACGTAATCGCGTAGACAATAGTACGCTGAGGATTCGTAAGCTATTTGTACGCTCATGTGTACGTCTTCTAAGAAGTTGCGTACATTTTTTAACTGTACGTTTGTTATTAGTGCGCGAATGTTCGCTAATAGCACATAATAATGTATATTTTGTACGCAAATACAACGAATCTATTCGTCGAATATACGAATCTTAGGAAAACTTCGGCGAATGTTCGGCAAATTATTTTTTTAATGATTCGCTCATCTCTAATGTAAACCAGCAAATCACCCTGGTTTGTTACATCTTGTATATTGCTATATCCAACCAAATCCATTCTTCCACCAAAGAGAAAAACACAAATCACACACAGCAAAACTGAATTACATTAATAACAAAACAGAGTAATATTAATGTAATTCAGTTTTCCTATATGTTTTCTCTTGCTAGAAGAAAACCAGAAAGCCGTATCCTTTTTATGCATGTATGTATTTGTTCTGGAGAAGGATCAAATAGGTAAAAATATAGATGAAATTTTTATAATTATCTGAGAGGAAAGCAGTTAGTCATGGTGTGATTAACTACCACTGAGGAGCTGAAAATCTTGTACGTTTTTATTCCTGAAATCACCCTAAGATTAACGCAGTGCTGGAGAAGAAGAAGTAACGACAAAGGATAAGAAAGTAATTAATAGGAGATGAGGGCACAATTAGTTATGGCTTTTCTTCAACAATTAATGGTGATTAATTCAAAACTAATGCAAGCAAATTCATAAATAATCTAATTGTTTCTATGATTCGGAAGTTAATTGCTCTCAAATCTGCAGCATTAGGGCATCCAGAAGACTGGACAGGTTTAGGGCAGGCTCATTGGTGGCTGATAATATGTCATCCGTGTTGCATATGTGTTTCACGGATCATTAAGACGAGATGCTTTGAAAATTATTTTTCAGCTGTTCAGTGTCAGTGAAACACGAATGCAACAAGGAAAGCAAAACACGGACCCACAGACCCAACACGGATCCTTCACGGACAGCTTCACGGATGCATCACTGACCACCTGCTCACGGATTCGAGCACAGACACGGACGTGTGAATAAAGCCTAAGGGTGCTCTCATACAGTCAGTTTTTGGTCAGTGTTTGATCAGTAATTTCCATCAGTGGTTGTGAACCAAAACCAGGTGTGGGGCAAAAACACAGAACATGAGCAAATATTTTCATTATAACATATATCTGTGGAGGCTTCTAGTCTTGACTCACAATCACTGATGTAAATCACTGATCAAACACTGACTATGTGGAAGCAGCCTTAAAGGGGTTGTCCGAGTTATGAAAAAAAATATAGCACTGTAAATCTGGTGGGCAGCAATATATAACTAATCTAAGTTTTAGGCAAAAAAAATCTATATTTCCTCATTTCTCTGGTTCTCTTCTGGCCTTTGTTTACATGCATATAACAACAATCTCTGCCCCTCCTCCCTCTCCCCCCCCTCTCTGCAAAGGGAATGAATACAAGTGCTGAGGGACATGTCTGCATTCTGGGATACTGAGCAGCATGTTGTATGTGTAGGACTACAAGTCCCAGCTGCACAATGACAATGCTGATACAGTACACACAGGAACTTACCCCTACCTTTCTGCTCTACAGAACTCCTCTGTTAGCTCGTCTGCCCAGCATTTCTCTCCTCACTGCCTGCAGTTACTGTAGTAAAGTTTTCAGCCCTGTGCTGGCTGGAGGGGTTAATGTTTTATCTGAAAAAATCCAGGGAGAAGGAGACACAGAGCAGCCAGCAGCTCAGGCAGTGCAGGGGGGCGTGGCCAGCACAGTGACGTCTGGTGTACATCCTTGGTGCACGAATACAAGATTAGCAGGGAGGCAAGCTGACATCACAGGTCATGTGACCCTGAGTGAAATCTGATAAAGGAGCAGCTTTAGAAACACAAAGTGCATTTAAAAGCTAGAAACATACAAAGAACAAAAAAATAACTTGGACAACCCCTGTAATCTTCAAAATTAGGTAAATGAAAAGCACTGCTCAATTTGCTTACATTTATCTATGCATGTAGTTTGTCCTGATAAGCTATATGAATGGATGACATACGGCATATCAGCTATGAACGATGTAGATCTATCCATCCAAAAAGTTATCACAATGGAGGAGCAGCTGAATGAAAACAAACAAAAAAAAACCCTCTTTTCAGCACATTCCTCCTGGACCAGATCTCAAGGATCAAATTTTAGCACAAAATATATTAGTAACTGCAGCAACCACATATTATATGACATGGATTATTTTCTATAGTCAATTCATTCCCCCAACATTTTTTGTATTATTGTTGGAAGGAATATCATTTCATTTTGAAGCAACACCATTATATAAGCTCTGGCTAAAAAAAGATGTAAGAATCTGTTCTAAAGTAAGCTGTCTGCCCCACTCCAGGGACTTCTTCATGGTGTTCCTGTATTTGAAACATCAGGTAGACAATAGCAGCCGTCTATTTTTCAATAAAGTGATACCTCCGGTCAGCAGAGATCTAGAAGAAAATGAAACCGAGTTTTCCAGCTTCAATTAACTTGTACTGGCCAGAAGGGTTTCATGCTGCTACAAAGTTTCTGGTAATTAATTCATAGATGATAGAAAGGATAAAAAAAAACAGACTGACTGCCCGACAAGCGAGTAACTAACAAAATGTAACTAACATAGTAAAGCTACAAAAATAAAGAACTACAGTATCTATCCTATGTGAAATCATAAAATATGAAAGCTAGCTGTGAAATAGGAGAAGCTTGCATGCATGAAGACCAAATAGTCAATATTGTCCCTAGCAACAATATAGGTCATACATACAAATATAGGCCATACATACTCATCTGGATTTCTGGGAAGAAAGGGATGCAAATGAGTTAAGCCAGTACTCTCACCCCAAAACAGCTGTCTACAGATGAGGTGCTGGCTTATTTAATATTCAAGTCATGTCTCAAGGGCTAGCTAAAGGGTCAAACATTGACTTATAGGATACCTGCCTTACATCTGGTGGCATTACAGGCAGAGCTTGTTAAGAGCTCATTTGCATCCCTTTTTCCCTAGAATTCCAGAGGAGCATGTATGGCCTATAAGCCTACTCACACCGATTAAGGTGTTCTCCCCCCAAGGAGAGATAGGGACATTTGAAGCCCAGCTCCAGGAATAAGCAAAACATTTCCCCCCAAACCCCTATTTATGACCACACTATCTTTAAAGGGGTTGTCCAACTTTGAAACACTTTTGTGCAGTCTCCTCTCCCCACCAAACCTTCGGTCCATCGCGCACTGCTTCTGTGCTTGTCATCTTCTATAGTGGATGGGGGTCACATATGCTGCTGCAGGCAATGACTGGTCGCAAGGGGCACGAGACCCAAAGATGTGACTGCTTGAAGGAAACATCACCACTGGGGTGAGTTATTTGCTAGGGTGATGGACAGAAGGATCTGGAACTGTCCAAATAGTAGCTGCACAAGCTTTTTTCTCCATAAGGGTATGTTCACACATGCTAGATATGTTGCAGATTTTACACTGCAAAAAACTTGGAATTGACATCAAATATGGATTTTAAATCTGTAGCGCATCAATTCTTTCAGCAGATTTTGACAGGGGGGTTTTACCCTTTGCAATGCACAGTGTGAAATCCATGGCAAATCCAAATTTTTGCATGTTATACATATGGATTGTGCTTGTGGACATGTGGCACAACCTATGGTGCAAAATCTGTTCCTGTGGACGTGCCCTCACAAGAAGGCGTCGCCACTTTACATTAGGGCTGTTTCTTTAACTAGCTTTCTTTTTACAGTAATTCATGCAAATGTAATATGTTAATAAGATAATGAGAGGGTATCTGTGCATGTGAACATCATGCAGAAAGTATAATTAAATAACGTTCCTCATTAGCACAGTGACATGATTCTATATGATCAAGTGTCATAATCACCAGTCATGTATAAAACAGATGCATTGCAGACAATAACCAGTCCACTTTTAGGTTAGGTTTCGTAATATGCCACACCAAGAAATCGCTGGAAGCTATGGTTTAGTGGTTAAGTCAAGATCTGGAAGGAAATACAATGTTAGTAAATGTGTCTGCATTTCACATCCAGATTTTCATCTATTTTTGTGTGAACCGCAAGAGTTGATAAAGGTGTCCAAGCTGACTTTTATTCTATGGGAATATTATTACTTATTATACAAAATGTAAAGTTTCTTAAATGAAACCAAAGAGCCTGTGATTCTGGACCACACGTGATATCGGACATATCAGACTTCTCATTGCTCTCATGGTTTGCATTTGTGTTATGGAATTCCATTATAGGGTTCCGTTATAATAGATTTATAATGGAATATAATGGAATTTTAGGATGGAAAGCAAAACAGAAGCCTTTAAGAGGCATTGCGTTTTGCTCCTTCCTAATACATGTCTATGGGGACAAATAACGGTTCAGTTTGGTTTTGTTATACAGGACAATTTTTTACCAGAACCAAACGGAACAGTTATTTGTCCCCATAGACATGTATTAGGTGGAGCAAAACGCAATGCCTCTTTGCCGTTTTGCATTCCATTCTAAAATCCCTTAAAGGGGTTATCCAATACTCACCTGCGATGCTAGGGAGGCTTGTCCCCGTCCCTGCCTGCTATTGGCTGCTCCCTCCCGACACCGGATGTTTTCATCGGTGCACGGGGAGAAGCAGCAGTGGCGGTATGGGGACCAGGAGTGACGCAGGGAGAGGGGAGCCAGGTAAGTATATTCCCTGCATATGAGGGGGCAGTTTATAGGACCGGATAACCCCTTTAATATTTCAATAGAGTTATAATGAAACACTAGAACGGAATTCCATAACCTGAATGCGAACCCTCCTTACATGTGTAAGAAATAATATTTATAAATTGTAAATTACAGTGCAGGAGGAGCCTTGAGGACATTCCTTCGATGAAGGATACCCCTTTGGTTTGAGAAAACCTCTTTATTCTATGTTGCATTTCAATATGAAACATCCTTTTGTTCAGATACGTACAGCAGCCACTTGTCTCCCTCTCCCCACCATGCCAAGTGTGCAAAGGTATGAGTCGAAGGAGACAGCAGTCGTCAGTTTTTTATTTGTATGACCAGCTTCAACCACCAACCACTTCCACTCAACTTTTGACTAATGTTATTCTGTCTGTTTGGGGAGTTTTTTTTTCTGTTTGCACTGTTAAGTCTATTTTCCACTGTATCTACTCAACTCTACTTTGCCTTTTTGGTTTTCCACTAGGCTAAAGTTCAGGATACTACCTGGTATTTTTTTGGTACCACGTCCAATGAGGTTCCAAGCAAGCCAAGGCAATACTATGAAGATCATGTAAGACCCGTGCTAACTAGTGATTGGCCATAGATTTGTCACTACACGGGATATCTAAGCAAGATGGGACAGTAGTGGATTAACCCAGCACTTTTAAAAGGGTTGACCAGTTTATAGTTAAAGCAACCCTCTGGTTAAGAAAAAAATAAATGAAAAAAAATCACATTAACTGGTGTAGAAATAGAAAACTGACCTGTTGCCTTCCCTTTCATCTTTTTAGCTGCAGATCTGCAAATTCCCAGGTTCCTCTTCTGCCATTACTCTTTCATTTTTACATTACAATTAGGCATGAGCGAATCGACTTCGGATAAAACATCCAAAATCGGTTCGCATAATACTTTGTTTTAATACTGTACGGAGCGAGTATTAGAATGTATTGGCTCAGATGAACCGAAGTTATTACTTTGCGAAGTCTTGTGAGACTTCGTGTAATAACTTTGTGAATTATTACTGTAAAAAAAACCCTTGGTACTGAAGTCAGGTTCGGTTCCAAGTGGTACTTTGGAACTGAACCCGAGTTCAGGAAATGTTTTTTACAGTAGAAATTAATTTATGAAGTTATTATGCAAAGTCTCGTGAGACTTTGTGAAGTAATAACTTTGGCTCATCGGAGCCAATACATTCTAATACTATACAGACCGCTCGGTCTGTGCAGTATTCGAAAGAAGTATTATGCGAATCGACTTCGGATGTTTCATCCTAAGTCGATTCGCTCATCCCTAATTACAATACTACCCTATGTGGCACTTTTTTTGTTTGTTTCATAGCACACTTATTTCAAAGCATGTTAGATATGTCCATCGGGGAAAACTCAGTAACTTCTCTTTTCTGGCATCAATCATATAAAACCAGGTCTACTCCAAGGAACTTCAGACAAAAAAAACCTACAAAAGGCAAAGTGGATATTCCACTTGCAAAGCTTAAAGAAACACTCCCACAAAGATGTTTATTCTCTGATCTGTTAGAAAGGTACATAATGTAAATTGTAATAAAGGTAATCTTTTTACCGGTGACTGTATTTATGAGTTATAACCTCCCTTCTGATCCTCAGCTGTGTCATGTGACCAACACTCTGATTTCCGACTGACACAGGACAGGAAGTCAGTTCCTTCTCTATTCATTCCTATGAGACTGACATTGAGGCTCCCATAGGGATATATAGAAAAAAACTGGCTTCCTGTCCACACATAAGCTGCTGTGTTATTTGAAGCATCAGAGTGTTGGTCACATGACACAACTGAGGATCAGAAGGGAGTGGATAACTCATAAATGCAGTCTCTGGTAAGAAAATTACCTTCACTACAGTTTACATCATGTACCTTTCTAACAGGACAGAGAATAATTTTTTTGTGGGAAGTCCAAAAGCCTCAAAGGATTCACATTCACTCCATTCTTATAATTTAAGTAGCCAAAACATCATAAACTAGATGGAAGCTTGAAGGAAGATAAAAAATATAGGAGAGCAAATATTAAATGGTATGTCACACAACAGAGAAGTATACAGGGGTGCACCACCAATGAGGCAGGTGAGGCCTCAGGCAGCACTACGTAGGGGCAAGAGAGGGGCAGCAAAGGGCCATGGGCTGAAGGAAAGAAGTTATGTTAAGAAATTGGCATTAGGGAGGGAGTGGCGCCGTTTCAGTTTTCGCCTCAGGCAACAGAAAGGCTAGGTGCACCCCTGGAAGTATATATTATCACATATAATTCACTACTGTTACGACAAAGGCATCAATTACCACAGAAACCCACAGAGTAATATCCAAAAAGAGTAGTATGTATTCATAGGATTAGAAAGAAAAGGAAAAATAATAAAAGAAGCATCACACTTACCTGATGAATGAAGGCGGATGGACTCTCCCCCTGAAGAAAAAGGAAAAAAATAAAAATAAGTTTAAGCTATAGAAATAAGAAATACTAAAAAATATTTCAACTTGAGAGTATCAAAGATGGAGCAATGACTTAGGGAAAAGGCTAAAAAGATAAGGAGCTCCATCTAGTGGTGAACAAAATAATAATAATAATAATGATATACCTCAATGAGCAAACATACAAGGTGGACATCTAATGTCACATAAGGCTATTGGAAGTTCATTTACCCTAACAAGGACAACAAAGGAATCATGGATAAGTACTACAACCTATTAGCACAGGAGGGATTTAGTAGATAATGTAAATGGACAAATAATAACATTTATAAGTATGTAAAGGAAATATTTAGAAGCCTAATGAGAACACCAATCATGTACATCTAATACTACATAAGTACACCGGAATAACCCAAATAGATCTATATTGGTAGGAGTACAGAAAGGTTATGTGCAGTAATCTCGAGAAAGGAACATTTATAATAATGAAAAAGCAAAGAACTAGTAGTATCATATCAGGGAAATATATAAGTGGTATGAGTATAGATGGCAAGACAATAAAGGAATCAGAAGATAATGGAAGAAGCAGTTCCTTGCAAGAAGAAATAAGGGCATACAGTATATATGTAATGGATGGCAGACTGTGTGTCAGAAACCAAGTCAAAAGACATGCGCAGAAGCGACATAAATTTCTCTGATGAGAAAGAGAGGGAGCGCACTACAAGCAGGAGAGACGCTGAGTCAGGCTGGAGGCTGGTGCTATGGTGGTGGTGTGGGGCAGCACCACCAATTGAGAAACAAGAGATGAGGTAGACGAAACATGACATTACATAATAGGTGCCTGAAGTGGTGGACATGAAATGAGAGGCTTTATTAGCCAGGCTAGTGAAGATACCAGAATTCACTGCCCTAATACCCCTGAAGACATCAGGGATCTGGCGAAACATGTTGGGGGACAGTGTGAGTTTTTAATACCGAGCTCTTGCTGTCAGTTACAGCACATTATGGAGAACCAGCTGTGCAAGCAAGTAGCACAATGTGAAGGTATTGTGGCAGCATGCACCATTACCACTCTGGCAGCGATTATAGGGTATTAGATGAGTGCTAGACGCACAAAACCATGCCGTGGTCAACTGGGGAGAGGACAAATATCCTCATAATGAGAATCAAGAAAAACATTCCTTCAATGTCCTATATTATTCCTGTGGGTGTCGCGTTGATGATGATGTCAGCGCAGTGACATGGAGCATCTCTACCGTGCCATATTTACATGGAAAACAAAGTACCTGGTATCAAGAGTGAGTAGATGAGAGTAGAGTAGACTAGAGTAGAGCCGGTACCATGCAGTGGAAAAAGTGACTTCTTCTCATGGTCCCCTTAAAGGAGTTGATCCATCAGGAGTTCATTTCTAATACATCTTACCAGGTTAATCTGCTGCTGGCACTATTTTGCTGGAGAAATACGATATTGCATCTACTGTAGCTCATTAAAATTGATGGTTGATGATGAAAATACATCAGCCAGTGTATGACTAATGACATTTATGTTGTAGGTGAATATGTGCAACTCAGGGACGGATTGGTCATAGACCTTACAGGGAAATTTCCCGGTGGGCTGATGCCCAGGGGGCCACCTGAGCCCTGCACACAGCCTGCTAGTGGAAGTTTTTGGGGATGTATGTTGTGCTGCTGGCAGTATTTTGTGATGGACTGTGGTATTTGGCTCTGTTGGGGTGGTATAATGTGCCACAATATGGTATTACTGGCCCCGCCTTCCATCAATTTGGACCCGACTACAAAACGGGACCACTTTTAGAATTTTTTACAGGGCCACTTTAAGTTTCCAATACGCCGATGGTGCAACTTATTGAATTCACTAAAAGATTTCAAAAGGGGCCTGGATGCATTTCTGGAGGGTAACAATATTATAGGCTATAGTTACTAGAGATGGGTCGTTGATCCAGGGAGTTATTCTGATTGCCTCATTGGAGTCGGGAAGGAATTTTTTTCCCCTAAAGTGGGGAAAATTGGCTTCTACCTCACAGGGTTTTTTGCCTTCCTCTGGATCAACTTGCAGGATAACAGGCCGAACTGAATGGACAGATGTATTTTTTCAGCCTTATAAACTATGTTACTATGTTACTAATATACCCTTCTGTGCTGTTTTCAGTATTGATTGCGCCATGCTACCTTGTTCAACAGGCAAATCCTCTTTTCCATCCACAAAGAAGTCCAGCCTATAAGATGGCTACCAATGGATGGGGCTTGTAACCAGACATATTATTAAAGGGGTTGTCCGGTTTCATGATAGGTCATCCAATTCAGATCAGTGGGGGTCCAACAACTGACAGCACCACTGATTAGCAGTTTAAAGGGGTTTGTGGGAGCATTGGGTCATGCTCAGTATGATTACAGTTTACTCTTCTAGTCAAGTGAATGGGACAGAATAATTACCCTGTACTGCCACTACAATGTAGCCGGTTGCATGTAAACATTTAAGAAGTTGCAGTGCTTTCATAAGCACTGTGTCCCCTTCAAACATCTGAGGGTTGAATTCCACTGACCTGATATTGATGGCTTATCCTGAGGATAGTTAGGCCATTATTATTGTGCAGAGAGAATACCCTCTTAATATTTAAATATTAGATTTGAATTCTATGGTGAGTCACATACGTAATGAAGTCTACCTGGGAACATTACAGCAGTATAATAATAATATTCAGGTTTAGCAAGGTGTCTATATACAATGGATGGAAACGTCTTTTATATGTCTTCCGTTTCTCAGGCTGCTAATTATTGTGCTATGAAGTGGCCTTCCCCATTTTGCAACAGAGAAATCCTATTAAAATAAATGGCTCTTAAACAGTATTTTCCTCAATGGGAAGATTTATTGAACAGAGACCCGAGTGATTATGATAATGATATATAACATTTCAAAATTGAGTAGACTGACAATTTAATAGCTGAAGATAAGTGTACTGGAAAATGCCTTTCTGTTGTATATTCACTTATTACTTATTGAATTTCTGGTTTTGTGGAAGAATGTCGGAGAAAAAGCTGATGCAAACATAGCTAAAAATATGCCAATAAAAAAGTCAATCAGAATGTCTCAATAGTCCGACTTATATCCATGTCTCCTTGTAGCAAAATTCCCAGCCTCTGCTGTCCCGACAAATTTAAGAAATTCAATGCACCAGAATGAACAGCACAAAGGCTACTGTACAATGTAAGAGTTGTTGTAATACATCAGAAAAAAAGAGGTGCAAAAATCAACCCGATACATCAGCATATTAGGACAAAATCACATACCGAGGAAGACAAAAACAAGAGGGGGAATCCATATTGCTGAGGAATATTAAATTTTAATATATGCAAATAAGCCTCACAAAACATTGCCAACATCCCTGTAAGGGCTCCATAACTATAATGGGGACCAGTGGGGGTCTGACCACAACCCGGCAAATATACCAAGAATCGGCTGGACATACTGCTCAGTTGTATTTTTCTGCCGATTCTTGGCATCCAGCGCCTGGCAGTGCTGGATCCAGGGAGATCCAGTAAGCTGCTCCCTACTGGAACAGCCTGCCAGATCTCTGAACGCTAATGTGAAACTAGCCTTAGATACAAAGATGGCTATTTTCTTCCATATACAGCATCTCACATGTCCACAAGTTGTGTCTGGTATTTCTACTCATTTCCCTTGAACTAAATGTGGCAATACCACACACAACCCCAGGACTGTTTTGGTACCATTTTTGAAAGAAAGCAACCATGTTAGGGATAGTCCTAGACAAACCCTTTAATGGGTTTTCTCACCTTATCCCTAGGATGGGCCGCCACTTTCTGATCAATGGGAACCCAACTGTCCAGAACCCCAACAATCTAAGAAAAACTTTGTGTCTAGGTTTTGTCGTCGGCATCTGAATTCCATATTTATTTGAACAATGGCCGCAATAACAGTTTTAGTTTGAAGTCAGAAGTAAAAGAACTACTGAAATATAATAATGTTAGTGTTTCTGCTCATTCATACAAACCCGTATTACTTAATGAACAGAACAGATTCCGACTTGGTAAATTACTTCTCTGGAGTTTATGGAACATCAACAACATGTGCACAGAGAAGATATCATAGAGTCAATTACTGGATGCTGCTGCATTGTTGTGGTGTGTGTTTGAGATGTTTGCTACGGTAACTGTGGTCTTCTGGGGACATTGTATTTTTGTTTTCCAAGGGAATGAGTGAGGAAAGGCTGCAATCTGCATATTTAAATGGTCACTGTCATTTGAACAAACTTTCCATAAATCAGTAGACACTCTGTAAAATATCTAAAAAAATCTCATTCTCTGCTGAGCCTCAGGCTTTTTCTCTGATAAGATATATTCATGTATAATGAAGTTTCTTATATTCAACTTTGCTATTGATTTATTCAGTTTGTTGAAAGATTGCTGACCTTTTAAGGTATACTTAATATAATGTACACCCAGTATAGCCTGGTATGGTTGGCAGGGAAAGGAAGGAAGGAAGGAAGGAAGGATCTACATGGCCGGGCATAGGAGTCTGCAATGTAACCTATGACTACAGCTAACCAGACTTTGCAGCTTGTGAGGGATTACAGTTAAGACACCCATTACACTTAACCATATCCTGGCTAGACATGCCTCTAAAACCTATATCCCGCAGTGGATACTATAAGCCATAGTTGCCGGATTAAAGTTGCCAGCCAGAGATTCTGGTGAGAGAGACTTTAGCAAGATAGCATACCAAGAGTGCCTGTTCTTGCCACTTTGCCAGCCTTATACCTCACCCTCTGGGAAAAGGATTTGCACTATGTACAGATTATTGTTGGATGTACTATAAATGCTATTTTGCACCTAAGTAAAGTAATTTTATTCTTCTACCTCTAGCCTGGTTTCCTTACTCCTACCATACCATATACACTGGCCACTTCACTACTACACTTCCTGCCAGGCACTCATACAACCACCAAGAGGACACCCGAAACTATCATCAGGCAACAGCTTCAACTACAGGGAGTGCCTCAAGGGAAGAAAGGGTGCACCCTCCTCTCACTGAATTGGCCATAGGTAGCAACTCTCGGAGGGAAACCACTGTGATGCATCCTATAATGAGAGCCATTAAAACTTCCATCCACTGCTCTGGCTCCTGAAGGGCTGGTTGCATTTGGAACAATCTTGATTATCTGGTTGTGCTCCATTGATTGACACAACATTGTGCCAGTTGGGTAAGATTTATTTTCTATTGTTTAACTCACTAGGGAATGCAGTAAGGCAGTGATCTCCAAAATTTGGCTGATCAGCTGTTGGAAAAAAACAAAAACTTCCAACATGCTGTATGACTGCCAGAGTATATCGGCAGTTGTATTTTTACTCCAGCTGGCATGCTATAGATTTGAGATAGCTTCCATAAGGCTTGTTTCATCTGTGTGTTATCTGTGCATGATCTTATTCTGAAATTGTGTAGTCATCATTTCTTTTGCCGGTAACAATGAATTCAATTCAACCCCTGAATTCTAAATGGTCTCTGTAGTCAACAAGGCCACATCCTCTTTTTTACAACCTTTATATACCAGATCTATGGGCGTGAGGAACCCAGATTAATCACATGATCTTCCTGCAGACCTCAATAAATAAAAATTTTACAAGATATGTTGTTTAACTAATAGTAATATTGAGTTGCCAACAAGTGCACATCCCTAACTTCAGACTAGGGACATGAGTAGGTCAGCTCTCTCTTTCCCTCTACCAGCAGGAAGTCTCAGCAAAAACTCAATTGTCAATAAGCAGATAAATTATATTCAAGCAATCAGCTGCATATAAGCAAATGCTACAAAAGGCAGTGGGACATATATACAACAGTACGTGCCCCAGAATCCATAAACCATTGTGCTATTTTTTTGTGGTTCAGGTTTCTAGCATGACATACATTAATGTACAGAGCCTAAAAATGTTACAGAGTGCACCATACTAGCAGTGGCGTACATAGAGAAGTAAGGGACCCATAGCAAGGATCAAACCAGGCCCCCCACACAGGACAGAAGGGTTTCTGCCTAAACCCTTGACCCTTGGGCCATTTTTCCACTGCCTCATTTGCTAAAAGTTGTTCCTTTAGAGGGTAGAGTCCCGACTAAGTCTTGCCCTGGGCCCCATAGCAGTCACATGGTCTGTCGCTCCACACTAGCTTCACAATCTTGAGTGCATTAAAAAGCATAAACATCTTTTACACCTCATTCATAATTTACAACACAGTTAACAGACAAGAACTCACTATTCATAAAAAGGGCGCAAAACAAAAATGGCGGAGGCAGAATATCCTCGTTCAAAATACAACACTAATAATAAATCTCTCTGGATCTCTCTTAGTGCTAGTGATCAACTCCTACACTGAAAAATACTCGACAACTGGTCAATGTAACGAGAACATTTTAATCTTTCAATCATCTATCAAATCTATCAAAAACAAGCATTCTGAGTCCAAAACTGATATTTTACTTTGCATCCTTTGAACTTGCTGATATTGCTATTTGTTGATGCGTTGTATAAAAAATGTATGCTATCATATTATACAGTCATGGCCAAAAGTTTTGAGAATGACACAAATATTCTATTTTCACATGATCTGCTGCCCTCTGGTTTTTATGTGTGTTTGTCAGATGTTTTTATCACATACAGAAATATAATTGCAATCATATTATGAGTAACAAAAGCTTATATTGACAGTTAGAATGAGTTAATGCAGCAAGTCAATATTTGCAGTGTTGACCCTTCTTCTTCAGGACCTCTGCAATTCTCCCTGGCATGCTCTCAATCAACTTCTGGACCAAATCCTGACTGATAGCAGTCCATTCTTGCACAATCAATGCTTGCATTTTGTCAGAATTTGTAGGTTTTTGTTTGTCCACCCGTCTCTTGATGATTGACCACAAGTTCTCAATGGGATTAAGATCTGGGGAGTTTCCAGGCCATGGACCCAAAATCTCTATGTTTTGTTCCCTGAGCCATTTAGTTATCACCTTTGCTTTATGGCAAGGTGCTCCATCATGCTGGAAAAGGCATTGTTGATCGCCAAACTGCTCTTGGACGGTTGGGAGAAGTTGCTCTCGGAGGACATTCTGGTACCATTCTTTATTCATGGCTGTGTTTTTAGGTAAGACTGTGAGAGAGCCAATTCCCTTGGCTGAGAAGCAACCCCACACATGAATGGTTTCAGGATGCTTTACAGTTGGCATGAGACAAGACTGGTAGTAGCGCTCACCTCGTCTTCTCCGAATAAGCTGTTTTCCAGATGTCCCAAACAATCGAAAAGGGGATTCATCAGAGAAAATGACTTTACCCCAGTCCTCAGCAGTCCACTCCCTGTACCTTTTGCAGAATATCAGTCTGTCCCTGATGTTTTTTCTGGAGAGAAGTGGCTTCTTTGCTGCCCTCGAGACCAGGCCTTGCTCCAAGAGTCTCCGCCTCACAGTGCGTGCAGATGCACTCACACCTGCCTGCTGCCATTCCTGAGCAAGCTCTGCACTGCTGGTAGCCCGATCCCGCAGCTGAAGCACTTTTAAGAGACGGTCCTGGCGCTTGCTGGTCTTTCTTGGGCGCCCTAGAGCCTTTTTGGCAACAATGGAACCTCTCTCCTTGAAGTTCTTGATGATGCGATAGATTGTTGACTGAGGTGCAATCTTTCTAGCTGCGATACTCTTCCCTGTTAGGCCATTTTTGTGCAGTGCAATGATGACTGCACGTGTTTCTTTAGAGATAACCATGGTTAACAGAAGAGAAACAATGATGCCAAGCACCAGCCTCCTTTTAAAGTGTCCAGTGGTGTCATTCTTACTTAATCATGACAGATTGATCTCCAGCCCTGTCCTCATCAACACCCACACCTGTGTTAATGGAGCAATCACTGAAACGATGTTAGCTGGTCCTTTTAAGGCAGGGCTGCAATGATGTTGAAATGTGTTTTGGGGGATAAAGTTCATTTTCTAGGCAAATATTGACTTTGCAAGTAATTGCTGTTAAGCTGATCACTCTTTATAACATTCTGGAGTATATGCAAATTGCCATTATAAAAACTGAAGCAGTAGACTTTGTAAAAATTAATATTTGTATAATTCTCAAAACTTTTGGCCATGACTGTATATAATACTAATACTTTTTTTTCTATAAATCCCAAAACTTTTTGAAGTATTCTCAAATCTAGGACAAAATGTTCTATCTAGAACTGTTAAGATACAAAGGAGTTAATTTCAGGATCTCACTTTTGACATTGTGCCTTTGTAGCCTAAAGAAAGAAAGGAAGGACAGTAAGAAGAGTCAGACTCTGAGGGAAATTGGATAGAAGGAATTGCTTCTAACTGCAGTAACCTTGCTGAAATCTAGCAAGCAGAAGCAAGTTTAAGGGTTTATAATTGGATCTGTGACTACAAAGTTGTCAGCAATGTAATAAAGGTAGAAGGTGGCCTTGTGGCTGTGCCATATCACATGGAAATTGTGGTTATTGACAGTTATGTTTAATTTCATATCAATGTTTAAACAAAAATTGGATTATTAAAAGCAAAAATGATTAAGTTTGGTTTCCGTGAGCATACAAAGAGTAAAACTAGGAAATCTTGTTGTCCCCACTAACTGGATTAATAATGCCCATTGTAATTTAGAAGTTTCTGTTCCTGTTATGACCCAGGTACAATGAAGCAAATGACCGACACTTTGTAAGACTACAGTATGATGATGGCTATTTTCGTAAAGCCTAGGAAAAGGTTCCAGATGTTCAGATCTTCAATAGAAATACACTTCCGCAACTCCAGCATTGGCCAAATATTAGATCCTAATCTAGTTTTTCACATCACACTGGAGACTAGTAGATCTTGGTGTTAGGTAACCATGTTGTTGGGCAGAAGTAGGGAACTTGTATCAACATACTGTAGGTTTCCTGTCACCATCCTTTCTTAGTAAAAGCCTCATTGTCCAGTCATGAAGAGACCCATGAGTCTGAACCAATGTTGGTATCTGGAGAAGGTCTCACAGCCAATATGTTCTTTAGCATAAAGCAGTCTAAATTGGAGAAGCAAGTTGTCAATATTATGGGGACATCAGAACATCTCAACAAAGCTGAGAACAAAAATGGCTGTATGTAGCTGTATCGTATCCTTCATGTTCTATACACTTGTCCCCCGGGGCATAGCTAAAGGCTCATGGGCCCCTGGGGCAAGAGTTCAGCTTGGGCCCCCCTCCCTCAGTGCTTTCTGGACAGGGGCAGGGGTGCACATAGCCTTCAAGCTGCACAGGCAAAAAATGAAGCAGCACCGCCCCCTTCCCAATGGCAAATTCTTGATCTAACTCCTTCCCTCCAGCCAGAGGTGTAACTTGACCAGCATGCACTTTCTATAATACCTGTGTCTTCTTATGCACCACAAGGGTCATTGGGCTCACTCAGGCTCCTGGGCCCGGTAGCGACTATAGCTCCCCCTATAGCTACGCCCTTGCTTGTCCCTGGTCCTTTAGTAGACATTAGATCCCATACTCGAAAATGACTTTGCTGTACCATGGCTTATAGCTTATGTAATTGTATAAAAACTGTAACAGACATACAGGTACACATTAAAGTAAAGAAGCAGTGACACTATGGGGCAATTCATCTCTATCTCTTGAGGAAAAGCTTTGTCTCCAATGAAATACATTAGAGGAAGGTGTAGAGTTCATGTCATTATCTTCATAAGGTGAAGTTGTTTGTGTAAGCACTGATCAATATATGAAGTGCAGCATCACTGAACATAGTGTTATACCCACACTAAGTGCTTTCAGAAGCTGTCACAGCAATAAACAGCTAACGCTACCAACACAGCTATGTTACCACTGAGTAATAACTGGCCATGCTCCAAGTCTGTACTCATCGAGTTCAGCTTAACCATTTAATGATAAAGGTTTACAATACCAACATACTATATATGAGAAAAATAGCACCAGTTAAAAAAAAACAAAAAACTATTAGAATGAGGCCCAAGGAGGAGCTTGTCTCAAGGACCTCAAATTTAGAAAATACTAAATTAGGCATCACGCTCTAAAAAAAAATCTTTTATTCACCTACATGTGGTTGGGCTGCTTCAACTGAGCATTAGAGCTTTTCTCAAGCATGTATAAGGCTGCTTTCACACTTGCGTTGTTGTCTTCAGGTATTGAGATCTGGCAGAGGATCTCAATACCGGACAAAAACGTTTCCGCTTAGTCCTCATGCATTGTGAATGGAATAAGATTTTCTTCTGTCAGCATTCCGTTTTGTGACTGAAAACAAAACCGCTGCAAGCTGTGGTTTTGTGTCCAGTCATAAAAATGGAAAAAAAAAGGATCCAGCACTGAAAACAAGGTTGATGATAATGGATCCGTTTTTTTAGGAGCGTAAAAAAAGTGATCCATCACCCATTGACTTTCAATGTATTTAGTGACGGATTTGTTTTTTTCCGCTTTGATTTCACACAGCTGCATCCAGATGCATCCTGATGTGCAAAATCAAAAGGGATCTGTTTAATTCCGGTATTGAGATTCTCTGCCGGATCTCAATACTGGAATTTACAACGCAAGTGTGAAAGTAGCCTTAGGGTGCAAAGAGCCAGAATATATAACAGTAACACATGTGAATCAATAATTAATTACATAACATTAATTGAGTTAAAACTACAATATTTCATAAGTGGCAAATCCAAAATCGAACAAACACAATTACGTAAAAACAGTACGCCAAATAAATGGCAATAAATATACTTGATAACCACAATTATAACATAAAAAATACATCTCATCCTGATAAATTAATTAGTAAACATCTTTGCATGATCATAAAAAGCTCATATTAAGTGATCACATGTCATCCGGAGCGCCAGATCTCAGCCTTGGCGCCTGTCAATACTAGATATCAAAGACGAGCATGGTAGTTCATGTCATTATCATCATGCGGTGAAGCTGTCTGTGTAAGCACTGATCAATATATGAAGTGCAGCATCACTGAACATAGTGTTATACCCACACGAAGTGCTTTCAGAAGCTGTCACAGCAATAAACAGCTAACGCTACCAACACAGCTATGTTACCACTGAGTAATTCCTGGCCATGCCCCAAGCCTGTACTCATCGAGTTCAGCTTAACCATTTATTCTGACACTCTGAGAATACGTACATATAAAGCATTAAAGATTGCATAGACCTTTGCCACTTAAAAAAAATAATAATTACAATATCCTATTGTGTCTATAGTTCCTATTTCGACCTATGTTTCTCCATAGTAACAGTGTGGTCTGATATTTCAGTGGCACTCCCTTTCACCTTGTCTCTTTGTGTGTTGGAAAGGAGTGGGGGGCAGATATAAGATGTACAACTGCAGGATCAGACTACTTCAGAGTTGTTTGTAGTCTGTTACCATGGAGACTGATAAGTGAGTATAGGAGCTGAAGACACAAAAAGGTATGAGATGTTTTTTAAACATTTTGTGAAAGATGCATGGTTTTTCTTCGTAGGTGTATTGGAAGAACAACATGTTTCTGTTAATTAAATGTGATTATTGCTAGCAAATCTGCATTTACAGTATAATTGTAAGGCTAATTTCACACTTCAGTTATTTGATCAGTTATTGTGATCCAAAACCATTAGTGAAGCCAAGGGGCAGACTGGGAACTTAATGTGGCCCTGGAAAAAATACTAAAAGTGACTCTGTTTTGTAGTTGGGACCAAACTGATGGAAGGCAGGGCCAGTAATACCATATTGTGTCACATTATACCACCCCAACTAAGCCAAATACAAATACAAAATACTGCCAGCAGCACAAAATACATCCCCAAAAACATCCATTGGCTGGCAGCGAGGAATGCCCAGACAGCCCCCTGGGCATCGGCCCACCAGGAAATTTCCCTGTAAGGTCTATGGCCAATCCGCCCCTGGTGAAGCCTACACACAGATCAGGTATAATGGAAAGATCTGCATCTGTTCTGTGTTTTTGACCCGCACCTGGTTTTGGATCACAATAACTGATAGAAATAACTGATCAAATAACTGAAGTGTGAACTATTCTGGAATATTCATTCATATATGAATTGAACTTAAAATATTATATATAAAAATATATATTCAATGTAATTTTAGACAAGAATGCTTTACTACTTTCAAACTTGCAGATGCTTCCATTACAGCTCTCATATAACCAGCACCTCAATGAATTGGAGAATGTCCATTTTCAAGCATGGCCATTTGATATAAGGCTCTATGCTGCTATAAAGAGTCAGGCAGACAGATTTTTTAAAAGCAAATGGCAAAAGTTTTTAAAATCAGCAAGCTTGTACACAGCAAACATTCCCCCGAGAAACAAGCTAGTCATCAAAAATGTAAAATTTACCCTACTTCCCAGCATCAAAGCCCCCAGAATATTTATTGTTCAGATAAAGTACATGTGTACTGCATCTAACATCTGTCTGATCTAAAATGTGGAATAAAAAAATACACCCTAATTACCAAAGTGTAAGTTATTTTCTCAATTTTGACATATTTTGTTGCAAAACCCAAGAGGGAAGTACTGGTTGTCTGTCAGTAATATGTTTCTCTAGAATTTCTACAGTAAAGAAATTGTCAATGATGGCCTTATGAAGTCATGGAGATCCAGAGTGGTCAATTTATACAAGATCATGACGCTCCAAAGTAGTCAAACTTTACATATTGGGTCAGTTTCTAAGTAGATGTGCAAACATATTCTGAGGCTAGCTAACAAGCTCCTCCTTGATGACTGGTTAGAAAGTCTGAATTCCTCTCTAAGAAATAAGTACATTTGACAGTCTTCAAAATAAAGATAGACTTCTCAATACATTTGTAGGGTGCAAATACACAAATATGACACTGAGGCAATCCATCAGTTCTCATATCAAAAATGTGGGCCTGACTGTCTAAATCCTCCAGGTAAGTAGGCATCATTGTACTGGCAGCGATCAGTATTCCAACTTGTTTTCAACTAGTTATCTCATATCATTATCTATCTATCTATCTATCTATCTATCTATCTATCTATCTATCTCATATCTATGTATCTATCTACAGTATTTCAAATCTATCTGTCTATCTATTTATCTATCTATCTATCTCATATCTATGTATCTAATATCTATCTTTCTATCTATCTAGTTAAACAAAACAATGGCAGCACAGAATTGAGATGGGAGGTGCAGCCTGTTGATTCAACAAAGACCACAATATAAAAAAGAAAAAGTCAGGCAGCACTCTCATAACTATCTATCTAACTATCTATCTATCTATCTATCTATCTATCTATCTATCTATCTATCTATCGGGATATAGGAGTCCATGGTATATCAGGCTCCTCTCAGTCTATGGCAGGCAGTAATATATTGTGCTGCTATGGCCACAGCACAATATATATACTCATACACATATCTTCTCTATGTAACTCATATCTAACTCATATCATTATCTTCATCTCATAGCATTATCTATCTATCTCCTCTCTATCGTATCTATCTATCTATCTATCTATCTATCTATCTATCTATCTATCTATCTATCTATCTATCCACCCTAAAGAATTTCTTTATCAATGTATGCCAAGCAACAAAACAATATGGTTCAGTAAAAGTAATATGAGAGAGCATTTATCAAAGTGCACCAGAGTACAGAGAGACACACAGAGAAAAAGCTTAATCTAATTCATCTAAGTTAAAATCATATGCACAATAACATTTTTCTCAGCTTAAAGTAAAACAGCTTTCCCAGCGTCCTAATGACAGGGTCTTTAGGACTAATTAAGGGCAACAAGGTACCTATAGATCGAAATGAGAACAGGCTTTATTTCAACAATCTTGTGCTCTAGCTTTACTCGCACAAACGAAGCTGCCAGCATAAGGTACTAATCCACTGCATAAACCCGCCTGATGGAGAGGACTTAAAATCTACAAAGTTAGAGGAGCTAGGAAATAATCCTCATCATACCGCTGTTTCCAATGTAGAAAGTGGAGGAAGGGGTGGGAGGGAGCAAGGAGGGGAGCCCATTCTCAGAAATCAATTTAGTCTCATAGGAAGAGGAAAAAAATTAGGATGAAGCAGAAGGGAAAAAACGCACCATATAACTCCTAAATCAATACAGAGCTGTGTATAAAGAAATAACAGGTTACACAATAAACCAGGCAGGCAGAGATGTAATGCAGCTATGCCTTGGAGGGGACAGGCTGACTACTGCTCAGTCACTGAATGAAAGGGTCTCACAGCCCGTCCTTGTCCTCCTGGTCACACAAGCACCATATTACCCTGGAAGAGACATGTATGACCTAGTTAATATGTATAGAAGATTATCTGAGACAAACAAATCCTGCTGATTTATAGACATGAGGCATGGTGAATGCTTAGCAGACCCTAAAAAGTAATGCAGATGTCCTACTACTTCCGTCAGGCATGCTGCGATAAGTCTCCTGTTTTCTGACTTTTGCATGGACTCAGGGGTGCACCTAGCCTTTCTGCTGCCTGATGTGAACCCCCCATGCCAATTTCTTAACCTAACCCCTTTGCCACAATGAAAGCGATCATTGCCCATGGCCCTTCTGCTGCCGACCTCATCCCCCTATCTAGTGCTGCCTGAGGCTATTGCCTCACCTGACCTCATTGGTGGTGCACCCCTGCATGGACTTAACGCATAGGATAAAATCTAGTATCACCATAAACCACAATGCATGCATTAAATATAATGACTAGCTTTTTAGCAATCTAGTTTTAACAAACAATTCTCATCTATGGGAATAAAACAGCATTTCTATCTAAACGATTTTGATAATTTGCACCTGACATTAAAAGATGTGCTTTAAAGGGGTTATCCCATTATTAATGTAAAAAATGACAATCAGACATCTTAAAATACATAACAATCTCTTCCTTACAAAGCTAAGACCACCCCTGTACCTCATGTATCCAGAAATCTCCCCATTCACAGATTCAGTTGTTCTGTTAGATTGATTTCAAGCTGCCAGCTCAGCGAGCATGTCCTTTACCGGGGACATGTCCGTTTGCTGCAGCTGGTGGCAGTTGAAGTATGGAACTGAGCATGTGTGTCCACCACAATGAGGTGGACACAGAAATTAGAAAAAGAACAATTAACCTGAAGGGTTCCTTTAAAGAACACCTATCAGCAGAATCATCCCTACTGTCTGGTATGGTTGATCCTGTTGATTATAATAATATTACAATGATAATTCTTGTGAAAATCGGTTGCAATATTTCTAAGGAAAAAAACACTTTAATTCTTTATGCAAGTGAAGGATTCAGTGCACTGAGGGGCATGGTCAGCACTGGAAAGCTGAGGAGTACTGAGGGGCTAAGCCCTGCCCCTATGTGCACTGAGTCCCTAATTTACATAAAGTAAAAAAAATCTGTTTTGACAAGACAGGTATCATTTTAATTAACAGGATGGATCTTACTAGGCAGCATGCCTGGTTTAATAGGGTCAATCCTGCTGACAGATACACTTCAAGCATGGTTTATTTATTTTACGTACTTGCAGTATATAGCAATATCATATTCTGCTGCACTGTACAGACATTAAAATCAAGTTGTCCCCAATTTAAGTTCCCTATCAGTATGTATTTGAAGTGTGGTAGGAAACCGGACAAAACCAACACAAACACAGGAAGAACATACAATCTCCATGTACATGTTGTCCTTGGTCAGATTCAAACCTAAGACTGCAGCGCTGCAAGGCACTATTACTAACCACTGAGCCACCATGCTGCCCCCAAATAACTTGTCATTAATTTGTTGCAGATTTTATTGCTGATTTCACCTGTGTGATCTAGAGATGAGCGAAGTTCTCAAAAATTCGATTCCACTGCTTCGAAAAATTTTACAAAAAAATTCACTTTGTGACAAATTACTTCCTCACGAAGCACATTTCTCTGTAAGCAGCGGGTGCAATGATAGGGAATGGCGATTGCACTGCCCCCCATAATTGAACCCCTCAGATGCCGCGTTCATCGTTGATTGCGGCATCTGAGATGAATATTAAGGCCTTTCAGGGGTTGATCAACAAAAAAAAAAATTAAAAAATCATACTTATCTCATCCATTTGAGTGAAAAGAGGCCGCTGTCTTCTTGAAGATCCAGCGCAAAATTGGCCGGCGTGGTGATGCCATACGTCACCGCACACAAGAGCTTCTTCAAACTCAAATGGACGAGATAAGTATGATTTTTTAAAATTTTTTACTGCCATTTCAGTAAAAATTGATTCGTTATCTGCGAATCAATTTTTTCCTGAAATTCGGATCAAAGTCCACTTCCTGAACTTCCTGATTCGCTCAGCACTAGTGTAATCCATAAGAAGCTGAATTAAATCCACTGCTAAATTTGCATGTAACACATGCAGATTTTGCTGCAACATTGCGGTGGATTTCCACTCTGTGGTGGAAAAATTCCATTACGTGTGGACTCTCTCAGGGATCTGAGTGCAAAATAACAGGTTCTGCCATGTATCTATTTACAGAGCGTAAAGTCACAATCAAAGTGTGATGGAAACTTTATCAAATAATCAGAGCAGTTGTGCGCATGTAGTGGAAATGTCAGAGTTTCTTTTAAAATTTTAAATGTCATGGCATCTGGGAAGGCGGCTATCCTGCGCGAAATTATTGTGCCGATACAACGGAACAAGTCCAGTCTGAGAGAGGAGGGTAATAGAAGGTGGCCGGCGCACAGGCTGCCATTTGTAGAAATGTCATTACGTACAGAAATAAAAGGTTGTTAAGTGAAGAAAGCAGAAAAAAACTATAATCAAACAGAAGACAGAAGATTTCATAAGACGGGATACTTACTATAATATTGGAGATTCTGAATGAATGTTCTTCATACTGTATGTAATGGGGGTTGTCTCACTTCAAATATTGGTGGCATATTGCTGGGACCCGCACCTATCTGGGAACCACACCTATACCCAGGGCAGTAACTACCATAGCAGCAGACCATACGACTGCTATGGGGCCCAGGGCAAGAGGGGGCCCAGTCTTGGGATTATCATCTCTTCTACTAGGGGTGAAAACTTGGTCAGGACTCCACCCTCTAAAAGAACAACTTTGAGCAAATAGTAACATAGTAACATAGTTTATAAGGCTGAAAAAAGACATCTAGGTCATCAATATCAGATCGGCGGGGGTCCGACACCTGGCACCCCCGCCGATCAGCTGTTTGAAGAGGAGGCGCACGCCGTATCAGCGCTGCCTCCTCTTCATTGTTTACATGCTGGCCGTAACGGGGTAGTGGTGAGTAGGTGTAATTACACCTAACCACCCCATTCATTTCTATGGGAAGAATCGCTTCTATAGACCTGTAAGGAAGCGATTCTTCCCATAGAAATGAATGGGGTGGTTAGGTGTAATTACACCTACTCACCACTACCCGCGTTATGGCCAGCATGTAAACAGTGAAGAGGAGGCAGCGCTGATACGGCGCGCTCCTCCTCTTCAAACAGCTGATGGGCGGGGGTGCCGGGTGTTGGACCCCCGCCAATCTGATATTGATGACCTATCCTGAGGAAAGGTCATCAATATATATAACTCGGAGAACCCCTTTAAGTGTTCTGACTCAACTCCTATGCTGAAGTGTGTGGCTTATAAAATATTATGGCTAGGGTTGAGTGAATCAGGTTTAAATTGTGTGGCTCTCGGAAGGCAGGGCGGTAAAAGAGAAAACTAAAAAAAAAAAGGGGGTGACAGGAAGATATCAATGTACTGTAAAGTGGGATGGGCAGTGTCTGGTCATGACATGCTAATAAATTTGGACAGACTGCGATGCATATGTTTTAGGTTTCTCTGCTATTTGGAGCATTTATTTCAATTTCAGAGTAATACCGCACATTGTGCATCCTATGTATTCCACGCTAGGCTGACCTATCACTTCTGCCCAGGCCTCTTCCTTAGCAGCAAGCGATGCACAAGTCTGCGCTTTCAGCCTTACTAGATTCCTCACAGTAAACAGCTTTTCAAGAACACTTTCCACACGAGTCATTGTATAGTGTAAAGGAAGGGGAGGACCCACACAACTTCATTTTTAATCTAAGGAAATGTAATCTGCTTTCTCCGCTCAGCTGGGATTTAGAAGTACCTCGGGTTTGTTTAGCTGAAACGCCTGAAACGTCTTCTTAATTGCACACGTGCCCTTCCTAGCAGTGAGGTTGTGGCACATCACGAAACATCAAGACATCAGATTTTATTAGGAATGCTAACAGATAAGTTGGATGTAATTAATACGAGAGCGAGAGGCTTTGCTCAAAAGGGAGTTCACAATCCTGACCATATTCCCCGATGCATTTTTGTAGTCAAGTGTGGTTCAGTAATTAAATTGACTTGAATTTGTTATATTCTGGCTTTTCTTACATTACAATCAGAACAAAATACTTCATAGTACTTTGTATTGTAGACATAGCATGTAAATAACCATTCAGATGGCGCTCCATAAACTATCTGCGTATGGAGAGGCCTATGAACAAACACATTATATCCCTTCTCAATTAAGTATACATTGGGAGATAAACATACTGTGTTTCAAAGGTAGAGGCATGATGCCGTGTTTGGCCCCTCCATATGCAGCCATTTATCAGCGGGAGCATCGTTCAAACAGGATAGTAGGTTGGCCAAGCGGAAGGGGAGGGGGAACCTGAAATGGCAGTGCAGCAATCCCTTTTTCCGCCTGAGCTACCACCCAAGGTGTTGCCCAAGAGCTGTGGCTCTCTTCCGGATGGAAAGCCATAGGATTTGCAGTGGAACTTAATGCCACCCCCCCAAGTAAGCACACAATGAAAACAAAAAATAAAGGAAATGTGAGCCTTAGGCCCCATTCACACGACCGTATGTATTCCGTAATCCGTATAAAAACGGAACGGAAGACGTACGGAAAGTCTTCCGTAGTGTTCCTTAATTTTGCGGACCCATTGACTTTAATGGGGCTACGGACGTGATTTAGCGGCCAAGTATAGGACATGTTTTGTTTTTTTTGCGGGGGAACTTCCGTGAGATACGGGATGCGGAATGCACAAATGTACATACGGTCGTGTGAATGGGGCCTTATAGTCCTGACATTTGGCCAGATTATAGCTAAGCTCAGGAGCGTAACAATCGCGGTCACAGAGGGTGCAACCTTGACTGAGCCCAGCAGGTGGAGGAAACCCACTACACTCACATCTAACGGAGCCTGGCACTGTCACTGTACATCATGCCGGGCCCAGTCAGAGCACTTATCACAGCAGCATCACATGTTAATCTGGCTTCCCATGCCACTCAAGTACAGGCGCCGGGCTCCATCACTCCCCCCCTGTTGTACGCTGTGTTGACAGGCGTGGGCAGCGGGGTTCTTAGCTGTGGTCTGCACTCCTGCCACCAGCATCTCCTTTCTGGCTCTGAGCATTGCTTGCACTCAGGCTCAGAGTTCCTTGTATTTAGGGTGTGCGGCCGTGTCTCTCTTCCTTGTGTGAGGCAGCCTGCGCACGCCTCCCATCTTCCCCACCTATGGCTGGCCTGCAGGAGGTTTTTTTAGGGGCGTCTCCTTCTACAGGAAGGCAGCGGAGCAACTTGGATTCCTAGCTTGTCTAGTTTAAGCCAAGGAGTTCTGTTGGTTCTTGTCATTCTGTGTATCGGACTTCAGATTACATTTTACGGACTTTGCCTGTTTGACGCCTGCCCTGAGCTAAGTTTATAGATTTTGCCTGACTGCTGCCTGCCCTGACTTCTGACTTTGTACCCTGACTACGATTTTGTCTGATCAGCCTCTGGCCTCCCATCATCCACTGGGTGTATTGTATCACCTGGAGGTCAGTCCAGTGGGTTCACACTCTGGTCCCAATTCTCTCGTGTTCCACTTCCCCTCTAAGGTAGCACCTGGTCAGGGCCGGCCTTTGGGGTGTGCGACCCGTGCGGTTGCACAGGGCGCTTCACTCCCGGCCACTTAAGGGGGCGCCCTGCCAGAGCGCCCCCTTAATGGCCCGGCCGTGCCCTGCAAGTGCCGCACAGTTGGGGGCGGCGGTGGGGCAGAGGGAGATGAGCGCTTCCATTGTGGAAGCGCTCATCTCCATAGTCTGCCTTTGGAGATGCGGGGAAGGGGAGGGAGAGGCGTCTCCCCTGCCCGTTCCTCTGATAGGCTGCAGGCCCTAGGCCTGCAGCCTATCAGAGGCCAGCTCAGGCAGCGCGATGACGTCATCGCGCCGCCTGAGCCGTACAGCGCGGGACACAGGCCGGAAGAGGCCTGCATCGCATCGCTGCCGGCTCCATGGAGGTAAGTAAGTGTTTATTTTTTTTATGGGGGCATTTTTATTGGCACATGGGGGCATTTTACTGGCACATGGGGGCACTGGGGGCATTTTTACTGGCACATGGGGGCACTGGGGGCATTTTACTGGCACTGGGGGCATTTTACTGGCACAAGGGGGCACTGGGGGCATTTTTATTGGCACATGGGAGCATTTTATTGGCACATGGGAGCATTTTACTGGCACTGGGGCATTTTTACTGGCACATGGGGCATTTTTACTGGCACATGGGGGCACTGGGGGCATTTTACTGGCACTGGGGGCATTTTACTGGCACTGGGGCATTTTTACTGGCACAAGGGGGCACTGGGGGCATTTTTATTGGCACATGGGAGCATTTTACTGGCACATAGTGGCATTTTACTGGCACATGGGGGTATTGTGGGCATTGTTACTGGCACATGCGGGCACTGGGGGCATGTTTACTGGCACCTGGGGCATTTTACTGGCACTGGGGCATTTTTACTGGCACATGGGGGCACTGGGGGCATTTTACTGGCACTGGGGCATTTTACTGGCACTGGGGCATTTTACTGGCACTGGGGGCATTGTTACTGGCACATGGGGGCACTGGGGACATTTTTACTGGCACTGGGGGCATTTTTACTGGCACCTGGGGGCATTTTTCTGGCACATGGGGGCACTGAGGCATTTCTTACTGGCACATAATTTGGGGGGCATCTATGGGGGTGGGACACTTTTTACTGGCACATGATTTTGGGGGGGAATCAATGGGGGGAACTTCTGGCACATTATTGGGGGGCATTTCTTACTGGCACATTGGAAGCATTATTACTTCTGGGGCACAGTGGGGACATTAGTACTGTTGGGGGCACTATTACTAACAAGTGCACTCTGGCAGAGAATTATTAGTTGGGACTTGTGGGGGGCACTATTACTGTGGGGGCACTATTACTGTGGGGGCACTATTACTGTGGGGGCACCCTGGCACAGTATCAGCGCAGTTATTTCTGGGGAGCGTTATGTTTACTATATTACTGGGCGCACTATTACGGAACACTATTTGCTGGGCGCAGTTATTTTAGGACACTGTGTAAACTAAGATTTTTTTTTTGTCAAACTGCAGAGATGAGAAATGGCTGAAAAATGGCGTCTGGTCTGAAAGGAGAAGATGAGGAAAGAGAAGATCTATATTAGAGGAGACGTCACTGGATGTAAGAGGTATGAGGCGCTGTATTAGGTTACATTTCAATATAGAAAGCTATAAATACAGTGCAGAGATATATAGTGTGATATAGAACAGTATAGAGAGCTATAAATACATATATATATATATATATATATATATATATATACTGTCTTACTCTACCTACCTATATCACTCTATATATCTCTGCACTGTATTTATAGCTCTATACTGTATGACGTTAGTACTGTCACTCGGGGGGGGGGGGGGGGCGCCGAGAGAAAGTTTCGCACAGGGCGCCATCTACCCTAAGGCCGGCCCTGCACCTGGTACACCCCTAAGGAAAGTCTCTCCTCACCATCAGAGGTATCATGTGAAGAATGAGGGGTGTGCTTAGGCATCGCCCTCAGAGGGGGTTGGTCACATAGGACAGCAGGTTCTCACCCACTGGTCATAACAGCATCTACCAGGCCCCAGCACTCTTCATTCACATGTAACAGGACCTGGCACTGTCATTGATGCTGTGATGAGCACTCTAACGGGGCCTGGCAGTACAGGGCAACCCAAAGTTTACCCTGGGGCCCATAGAACTCTAGTTATACCACTGGTAAGCCAGTACTTCATCTGCAGAGAGCTATTTCGGAGTGATTGTCACTCATTAATGCAGAGCAGGAAGAACTGGCTTAACTGGGTGAGAGACCTTGGTCAGGATCTGGGGGGGGGGGGGGTACTATTTCTTCTTACAGATAATACCTAATAGGCATAGGGAGTCTTATCCGCCAAGCAATTCTTCACTCAGGAAAAAGTTATACAAATTAGTTCTCTTTTCAAAAATAAAAGAAGGCTAAGTCTCTAATGCCACCAGATGTAAGGTAGTTATCCTACAAGTCCGTGCTAAGCCTTTTTAAACAGGCCTTAAGACATAATTTAGGATTAGGGTCTGCTTCTCGGCAGACATCTTTTTCATGGTAATTGCAAAGGCCTCACACCTGGTTAAGCCAGTTCTCTCTGCTCTACACTGATGAGGAGCAATCACCCCAAAACAGCTGTCTGCAGATGAGGTGCTGGCTTAGCCATAGTCCTTAACTATGTTTTAAGGTCTGTTTAAAAGGTCAAAAATTGACTTATACGATAACTACCTTACATCTGGTGGCATTAGAGGCTCAATCTTATTTTCTTTTTTGGAAAAGGGCTAATTTGCATGCATTGCAACATAAATATATTCAAGGTATAGTAAAGCTGGATTACTGGACATAAAAGAGCTGAATGTGTCAGCATGATACTCAGCTCTGCTACATCTGTCTTTGGTGATAGGGTATGCATATCAAAATATAAATGTATACACAGAGCATTATTTTAGTCTACTTTGTGCTGTAAACCACATCGGGCTGAACAGGCAAATGTAAGTTACAGCGTCATAGTGTATCAGAATGTGAACCACAGACTTTGCCATTCAAAGACATATCTTACAGATGTCTCACACCATCCCTGATTATCAGACGGCCAACAGGCTGCTGACAGAGCAACAACGGGCACAAAATAAATGCATAATTCATTTCTAGGTAATAGGAAAATGTAATTCTTTATATCAAATGTGCACAACAAAAGCATAAGACTCTATCCAGAGCTGTGCACTACGTGATTCATCTCTTCCTATGATGTCCTACAGCATCCTGTGGTAATCAAGAACAATTGGCAAAAAAATAGACCAGAAAGCCTTTGAATACATGCGATCTGAATGTTAAAACAAATAGTGGCAGACGTAAGACATGAAAAGACACATTGTGCATTGTGTACTACCACAGCACAAAGGGATGAATGCCATTTCAGTCTATCTGAGGAAAATAGCAATACGGCAAAAAGAAGGCTGAGGAAGGCTGTGGTGATCAAAGACACGGTTCACCAAAGAATCTGTGCGAAATAAGGATTATCTGACGGTCAACTGGCTGCTACCAGCACAACCGCGTCAGACATGAGAAAGGCTTCAAAAAAAGTCTGAGGATGTAATCATTGGGAACTTGCAAATTCTGCCACCAAGGTCTCTCTCAGGGGTGAAAGTGTTAAGGCAATTTATATCTGCTGGTGTCCGGCTTTTCTCTGAGGATTGCGGCTGCTTATCTGCCTCATGCAGCCTCACTGCAGGCCTGGCAGAGGCGTCTTTAACGTTCCCTCCAAGGACCCTTTGACTCAAGTACCCAACTCAGCCTGTCATGTGGCCGCCTTGAAGATGCTTGGGGATTTCACTACAAATAGAAGCAGTTACACACTTTGTCTACAGCTGTCTGTGAGAAAATGCTGCCCAACAAAACATACCTAGTCATTTCCTTTAAGGACAATGAAGGCTAGTGATTTCAATGTGACTGAACTCAGCGCAACTAAACGCTTAATGACAACCGTCTGCCAAATAATCTTCTTTCTCCAATCGAGAGAGATTAATGGGAAATATGCATACACTGCTAGCAAATTCCTAGGATGGAAATCTTTTCCTGTGTCAGCAAGAAGAGCGTTCCGTTAATATTTTCTCTAGGCATTTCGGTATGGATTCACCAGCCGAGTCACAGGCTGACAGCTCAGAAAATGATATCGCTTGTAGACATCATATTTCTGGCATGAAGCATTGTAATGGCCTAGTATAGTTAAAATGTATGTAAAATCCTAGGGCAGCATATTACAGCTACACCTACTCACTAATAGTAGTCAAAAAGGTGTATATATTACAGCTACACCTCCTCACTAATAGTAGTCAAAATAGCACATACTACAGCTCCTTACTACTAGCAAAAATGGCGTATATAACATCTACAGCATTTTACTACTAGTAGCCAAAATGGCGTATATTACAGGTACATCTCCTCACTAATAGTAGTCAAAACGGCACATACTACTTACTTAGTAGCAAAAATGGCATATATTACAATTAAAGGTTCATATAGCAGACACCCGTGGCTAAAGTCCGCGACTGGCGGTAATGCTGATTATGGACCTTTAACCCTTCACATGCCGTAATCAAATGTGACCACGGCATCTGAATATGCTAAAACCCAGAGGTGCTTGTGGAGATCGGGGGAGCTGGATACTGGTGGGCTCCATAGGAATACATTATAATTCTTATCTGATAATTGCTTGTTATAAAAAATTGTGTAAAAAATGTTTTAAAAAATAAAACAATTAAAAAAAATATAAAAATTCAAATCATCCCCATTTCTCCAAATTGTAAATAAAAAATGTAAACAATAAAAAAATGCACAACATGGGTATTGCCGCATGTGAAAATGCCCATACTATTAAAATATGAAGATATATTTTTTTAAAGGGCCAATTTGCCGTTTTTTGGTCGCTTCACATCCCACAAAAAGATTAAATTAAAATTGACCAGAAGGTCTAACACACTACAAAAGTACAGATCACCCCCTCCCCTCAAAAAAAAAGAGCCCTCATACAGCTCCGTACACATAACTACAAAAAGTTATAGAGGTCAGAATATGGAGATGAAAAGAAACAAAAAAATTTTTTTTCAAAGTTTTTACTATATCTATCTATATCGATGCAGGAGATTTGGTAGCACGGTTGTTTTTAGATGCTATATTAAAACTTCATGGGGCAAGAGATAGGACCTGTCACCTCTCCTGACATCTCAGTTTTAGTAACTTCTTGCATTCCCCATGCCATAACAAATCTGGAGTATCTATTCTTACTGTATGACTCTATGTTATGCCATCTCTCTATTATTCCTACTAGATGTTCATGACACTGGCAGCACTGATTGGATAGGGTCAAACTGTGCAGGGACACACCCCAATGGGTAAAACCCAGCTGGATCTTTATTTTAGACTGCTGACAATTCATTCACAAACTTCTAGTAGGAAACATAGAGGAATGACACATTAGATACTTATAAGAAAAGATGCCCCACAATTGTAATCACATGGGGAATGCCAGTAGTTACTAAAACAGACATGTCAGAAGATGTGACAGGTCCTCTTTAAATTAGCTCTTCAGAAGCTGACATTTTGTCAGCTGCCGAAACTCTAATAACAGTCAAAATGGCAACGGTTCCTTCTGTGGCGCTCTTTCAGGTGGTGTAATGACTGGCATCCATTGTAAGGATAACCTCTGGGTCTTTGATTGTGTGGACAGTAAATGTTGTATTGACCGGTTTTATGAATTGTCTCATCACGAAAGATCATTAACTAGGAGGCCCCGTGAACACGCTGCCTGTGGACTCCTAGTAGATAATGAGACGTATATGAAATCATTACATGCAATTAGCTGATTCTTTTATGAAAACTCAGCTATTTGGAAACAATTCTGAGCTGGACATGAAATGCTGAATTGTTATGTCTATATCCCGTCGATACGTGTCACTCTGAAGCCTTAGCGACACATAATAGGCATTTACTGAGCTTACTTATACAGTAATTAGGAAAATCTAAGAATTCATCCATACTACTGGTGTAAATAAAACTGGCTTAGTTCTCCATAGCAACCAATCAGATTCCACCTTTCATTTCTCACAGCTCTTGGAAAATGAAAGGTGGAATCTGATTGGTTGCTATGATCAACTAAGACAGTTCTTCTTTATACCAGTTTTGATAAAAATGCTCTTGTAGCCCTCATTATACTCTGCTATATAGAATAAACCATAGAAACTTACAAAGAACAAAAGGCCTCTTTACAGCAATTTTTGAACCCCCCCACTCCCATCAACCACCTCCTCCCGTGCAATCATCACTCCTGCAAAAGTCCAGGCCCCCGCAGCCACTCCATCCATGTCCTACATGTACATACTGCATACCTCCCAACTTTGTAAACAAATAAAGAGGGACACATTGTTCACATTTTCCATGATAGGCCACGCCTCTAACTCTGCCCAAAACATAACTATACACCTAATCTCACCCAGTCCCCTTAAAGGGGTTTCTGTCACCACAATTTTCAATATTAAACAGGCTGACATTATCCATGTGATAATGTCACCTGAGTTGAACTCTGCTCTTTACTTATTCCATGGTGCCCCCGTTTTTTGTAAATTGTACTTTTATTATATGTGAATTATCCTCTAGGAGTAGGGGGGGGGGTGTTACCATACCTCCCAAGTGTCCCTCTTTTGGAGGGACAGTCCCTCTTTTTGACCCAAGTCCCTCTGTCCCTCTTTGATCCTTAAATGTCCCTCTTTTTGGACTGGGGAATTAATGCATAAATGTGCATTAATACATTTACTAAATTGCTCCTTACCAAAGTGTTTGTATGGTTTCTACCTGTATATTAGACCAGAACTTCATTATTTGGTGCAATTTGTACCTTAAAATATCTATAATCTCATGATTTATGTGCTAATATTTATATGGACATTTAAACGCAAGAAAAAAATAGCTGCAGGGGCTCCAGTAATTATGCTTTGGGTGGACGTAGAGGGGTGGCCTAGTATGAAAAAAACTGCTGTGATGTGCACCGCACACATTGTCCCTCTTTGCAATTTTCAAAAGTTGGGAGGTATGTGTTACACCTGCTCCTAGTGGCTCTGTTTGCCCACCTTATTCCACGCCCACATCCTCTTGATTGACAGGGCCAGGGCCATTGTGACGTATTCAGTGAGGAAGCCAGGAGCTGGTGAGCGCCCTTCACTCACTGTGCCTGTGAAGAATTCTGAATGGGACGGCGCAGGCACGAGATTTTGGCGCCAGACAGGGCCAGCCGGAGGAGACCAACACTGGCCTGGCCCTGTCAATCAAGAAGATGTGGGAGTGGAATAAGGTGGACAAACGGAGCCTCTAGGAGCAGGTGCAATGCCCCCCCGCTCCCAGAGGCTAATTAGCATATAATTAAAGTACAATTTACACAAAAACGGGGGCACCATGGAATAAATAAATAGAAGAGTTAAATTCAGGTGACATTATCACATGGATAATGTCAGCCTGTTTAATATTGAAAATTGTGGTGACAGAAACCCTTTAATGCCCCCACATAGTAATTATTCCCCCTTCATGCCACCACACAGTATTTATGCCCACATTGTGTCTTCACAGAATTATACGCAGCTGTGCCCCCCAGTAATATGCTCACATTGTGCCCCCAGTAATATGCCCACATTGTGCCCCCTAGTAATATGCCCACATTGTGAACCTCAAGAAAATGTCCACATTGTGCCCTCCAGTAATATGCCTACATTGTTCCCCCTGTAATATACCCAGCTGTGCTCCCAGTAATATGCCCACATTGTTCGCCCAGTAATATGCCCAGCTCTGGCCACAGTAATATGCCCACATTGTGCTCCCAGTAATATACCAACTCGTGCCTTCAGTAATATGCCCACATTGTGCCCCCAGTAATATGCCCACATTGTGCCCCCAGTAATATGCCCAGCTGTGCCCCCAATAATTTGCCTACATTGTTCCCCAGTAATATGCCCAGCTGTGCCCACAGTAATATGCCCACATTGTGCCCCCAGTAATATGCCAACTCGTGCCCTCAGTAATATGCCCACATTGTGCCCCCCACTAATATGCCCACATTGTGCCCACAGTAATAAGCCCACATTGTGCCCCCAGTAATATGCCCACATCTTGCCCCTCAGTAATAGTAATATGTAATATGAGGTGTGGAGAGCCGGCAGGATGGGGATATGATGAAGCAGGGAGCTGATGCTTCCTATGGACGCAGGGCTGCCAGAGATAGATAGATATATACAGAGACGGACTGGGAACTTAAAGTGGCCCTGTAAAAAATACTAAAAGTGGCCCAGTTTTGTAGTTGGGTCCAAATCGAAGGAAGACAGGGCCAGCAAAACCATATTGTGGCCCATTATACCACCCAAACAAAGCCTAATTCCACTGTCCATCACAAAATACATTCCCAAAAACTTCCACTGGCAAGCCATGAGGAGGGCCTAGGAGGCCCCCTGGGCATTGGCCCACCGGGAAATTTCCCTGTAAGGTCTATGGCCAATCTGCCCCTGGATAGATAATATTATATATATATATATATATATATATATATATATATATATATATATATATATATATTTATATACACATTTATATATTCGTCTAATATTCGTCTTTGCTAACTACCTAGTAGTTAGCAAAGATTTCCAAAACTTTTCTACTGTACATGGTTCATTTACTTCTAAGACAGACTCATCAACTAGATGTGCACCATATTGATGAGTCTTGTGCACGTTGCACAGGAAGGAGAATGTAACAAAACTGGGAATGGTGCATTGGTATTAATAAATCAGCCTCAAAATGCTTAGTTGCTAAATTGCCATAAAAAAATTGTAGGCCATTACTATCAACGTGATCACCTTATTTGAATTTGCTTTACTATACCCTTGAATGTGCTTTATGTTTTTGAGTAGGTTACTTCCATACAGACTCATTCAGGTCATTAACAATAAGGAGCCTGGGTATCCCTGATTTATAGCAATTTGTGAAAAATGTATTTGGAATAAACTGAATTTCTTCGGTGAAGTTGCCGAATAAAATTTTTCTAAACTTCACTCATCTCTAGTCTTGATATGTGTACAGCACAACAGAACTGCAAGATCTACCTCTGGCACTCAGAAAGACATTGACATGATGGTGGAATCAAAGCAGAACTTTCATGTTTCATGTTCTGAACACATCTGCTCCATTCTGAGAGGAAAATAAGTACAAAATCAATGCAACTGGTGAAAAAGTAATGTAAGAATCCCATTGGATACAATTTTATGCAAAATGAAAATCGACCTGTTTCTACACTGATTTTGAAAAGTATTTTGGTCATAATAGACAAAGAAAGGGCGTAGACTCTTGTAACATCTCTCACACACCAGTCCTTTCTACAATGGGGCCAAAAATTTCATTTTCCTATCCTAAACACCCTAGGGCCAATTTTATAGGCAGTGGCGTACCGCCCATATCGGCAGACCACGCCACTGCTATGGGGCCTGCGGCACAGGGGGGGTCCGGGGCGCATGGGAGGCCCTGCCCCCTACTCTGCATCATTAAGATGCGTCCCGTCCCTGCGCACCGGGCCTCTCCTGACCCGCTCACCTCTGCTCACCGCCGCAACCCGGACGTTCCTGTGCGCTGTGCGCTCCCAAAAAAAAAAAATCAGGAGCTCATGTATATTTCTTTATTGGCAAATGGGGGTGTGGCATGGGAGGAGCCAGGGCAGCATGTGGGATGGGCCGGGATAGTGGGCGGGGTTAGGGGCCCCATTCAGATTCTTGCTATGGGGCCCAATGATTTCTATGTACGCCCCTGTTCATAGGAGGCCATATTTATTTAGGAGGAATAAATGTACGACCAAAAAGAGCCTGCAAACTCTATGTATCTGTTTCCAACTGTTGAGTATCCTTCCTGCTTTATGATTTCTGTGTGGGGCGCTCCCATCTGGGAAGTAGGTGATGCTGCTTGTTTGTCCCTTCCACTTCCACATTTATCCATTATCCTTAGAACAGTTCCCCACCACCTTGCAGTGACCATGGAGAAGAAAAACTGCACACTTTCTCCTCTATAAAAAAAAAGAAATGAAACCAATCTGGGTTGCTCCCCCGTCTCCTGTTCCACAGGCTCATAGCAGCTGCCTATATGATATGTTTGCCATTTGTTCCTTTTTAACTATGATAAAAAGGAATGTATATTTGAGGGGCTTGAATCTTGTTTCTGTTATGGCACTTGGTGTGGAACCAATATGTCAACCTACAGATATGGTTTTTGGCTAATCCTAATGACGTATTCCTGGCAGTCCCAAGGTATTCACCCTTAAACCTTTATACAGGGAACTGGACTTCACTGCAGGGGAAGTACTAGGCTGGTACCCCCTTCAGTAGTCTTTCTGTGACTGGCGGCTGACCCACAAGAATCAAAGACACTGATGCAGTCATAATCATCATCAGGGACAGGATGAGGACAGGACTGGTGGAGTGCGTGCAATACGGGAATCAGGCAAAGCTAAGGGCAGACAGCAAAGGATCAATATGGAGGTCAGGCACAGGTCAGTGCAGGCAGTGGAGGATCAGAATATAGTAAACAGGCAGCGGTCGGTACATGGGCAGACAAGAGGATATGACACACCTAACAGGAACTAAGCAAGCTAAGGAACCTAATTGCTCTGGCATTGCTCCACAGGGGAATGTGATTGAAGTACCCCAAGGTTGCCAGCCATTGGCTGGTGAGGATTAGGGTGCATGCTGGCCTTTTAAGAGCTGGAGGAAGCGTGCACACGTGCCTTTTGGCCAGCAGTTGAGAGGATCTTGCCAACAAGCAGGCCACAGCCTTTGTGCAGTGACAGAGCAGATCCAGCGGCCAGATCCACTGGGAAGAAGGCAGTGGGTCACCGGGCGAGGTGAGTGGAGCAGTATCACCCCACAGCCTGCGCTGTAACATTTCTATATTCTATACTCTATATTCTGCATAATGAGTGTGCAGGAGTGAAGAGTTAATTTATATATTTACTATGGTAAATGAAGTATATTCTCTTTTTTTATATTATCCATATATTTACTTTCCATAAGTTAATTTGAAAAGTTAACGTGTTCTTATTTTGATTTTTGAGATCTGAAGGAGAGCAACCAAGACCGCTACTTCTGATGAGGGTGCAGAGACGTTTACAGTGCCAGCACCCTCTCCTTTCACCTTCCCATCTTCTCCTCCCTGAACAGATGCTTTCCTGATTGCCTCATTTTCTGTGTGCCTCTGGTGTTAGCACAGAGGTTAACGAGCGCTGATTGGCAGAAGCACTTGTCTGTTAGGCCCTGCCAAGGTCTTGGAGCCAATTAAGCAAGAAATTGCGCCTGAAAGGTTTAACCTTCTCACTCCCGCAAAGAGGCACCAGCCGGCAGAGTCACGAAAAGATAAAATACAACAAAGCATCTCACAAAGTGGCATCGGTGGAAGCAATGCATCCTGGGGAGAGGTCAGAGCTCTGCAATGCTGATACCTTCACCCCAGATGTACCCTTCTGATGATGCGTTATGGACAATGGAAACACCACACTGGCTGGAAAGATTTCTTTCGATTCATTGGCCTCTTATTGTAATCACAGTGCTGCCATGGAAACCATTTGTTACCACTTGAAAGATGGCACTGCCATGGTAACCACTGTACTGTTTATCTCTCGAGTATTGTATATATGCATCTGATTGTGCCATCTCTGCAGCGCTGAAGCCACTTTCCACTGCAATCAGCTACATGCATCCTGATAGAGAATAATTAATAAATAGGTTGTCAGACGATCTTTTCCTTGGAAAAAAAGCTGAATAAAATGCTCCTCCCTGCAAGTCCCCAAAATGACTTAAAAACAATGAAAAAGGAGCAGGTCACAGGCATCTAATAAAATATAGAAGGGCACATGTTAACTCTTTCATTGTACTGTATATCTAGTCCTGTGTCTCAATGTCAAAGGATAGAAGAAAAGGAACCTGTGCTCGAAGAAACAAAGACTCTGAGATATTGTAAATAACTTTTCTATGCATATATTAGGCTATGTTATCTCATCACATTTTGTCTGTATACTTGGTATATAAGCTGGGAAATATTCCTGGCGTATACCAAGAGTGTCTCTAATGAGTGCTGAGTCCGCTTCCTATGCCAGTGATGTCATGTTCACATAACCTACAGCATGTACAGCTGTCCCATTATAGAAAAAGGGCCTTGGCTGCAAGCACAGCCACTATACAATGTATGGGAGTTGGAACCCCATTGATCTAATATTGAGGACCAGGAGCATAGCTAAAGGCTCATGGGCCCTGGTGCAAGAGTTCAGCTTGGGACCCCCCAGCGCTGGTGCACCTAGCTTTTCTGCCGGCCAAGTCAAAAATTGACACCCCCCCATGCCAAATTCTCACCCTAACCTTTTCCCTCCTAACATTACGTATATCACTACAGAACATAGAGGGTAAGGCTACATTCACACCACAGTTGTTTTTGCAGCCTCCGATCTGCATATTTTGCGGCTCAGATGCGGACCCATTCACTTAAATGAACACTATGTGCTGTCCGCATCTGTATGTCCATTCCTATTTTTGTCCATTTGCGGACAAGGATAGGCATTATTAAAGTGGATCCGCAAAAAAAAAAACGGATGCCATACAGAACATCATCCTTTTTTTGCGGATCCGCAATTTGCAGACTGCAAAACACAACGTTCGCGTGAATGTAGCCTAATACAGCGCCCCATACCTCGTACATCCAGTGACGTCTCCTCTGATGTAGATCTACTCTTTCCTCTCTCTCCTTTCAGACCAGACGCCATTTTTCAGCCATTTCTGCAGTTTGACAGAAAAAAATCTTAGTTTATTACTTTTCCATCATCCTCCCATCTTCTGGACAAATAATCCTACCACCCCCAGTACTGTGCCACTAGTGCCACACAGATAGTGCCCTTCAATAATTATTGGCACACAGTGTCCTAAAATAACTGTGCCCAGCAAATAGTGCCCCGTAATAGTGTGACCGTAACGTCCCCCAGAAATAACTGCGCTGATACTGTGCCAGGGTGCCCCCACAGTAATAGTGCCCCCCAAAGTCCCAACTAATAATTCTCTGCCAGAGTGCACTTGTTAGTAATAGTGCCCCCAACAGTACTAATGTCCCCACTGTGCCCCAGAATTAATAATGCTTCCAATGTGCCAGTAAGAAGTGCCCCCAAAATTTCACCCCAATAATGTGCCAGTAAGAAGTGCTCCCCACCCATAGATGCCCCCCAAATTATGTGCCAGTAAGAAACACCCCAATAATGCGCCAGAAGTTCCCCCCATTGATTCCCCCCCAAAATCATGTGCCAGTAAGAAATGCCCCAGTGCCCCTATGTGCCATAAAAATGCCCCCATTGCCAGTAAAAATACCCCCAGTGCCAGTAAAAATGCCCCCAGTGCCAGTAAAAATGCCCCTAGTGCTCCCATGCCATAAAGAAATGCCCCCAGTGCCAGTAAGAAATGCCCCCAGTGCCCCCATGTGCCAGTAAGAAATGCCACCAGTGCCCCCATGTGCCAGTAACAAATGCTTCCAGTGCCCCCATGTGCCAGTAAAAATGGCCCCAGTGCCTGTAATAATGCCCCCAGTGCCAGCAAAAATGCCCCAGTGCCCCCATGTGCCAGTAAAAATGCCCTCAGTGCCAGTAAAAATGCCCCCAGTGCCCCCATGTGCCAGTAAAAATGCCCCCAGTGCCAGTAAAATGCCCCCAGTGCCCCATGTGCAAGTAAAAATGCCCCCAGTGCCAGTAAAAATGCCCCCAGTGCCCCATGTGCCAGTAAAAATGCCCCCAGTGCCAGTAAAATGCCCCCAGTGCCCCCATGTGCCAGTAAAAATGCCCCCAATGCCAGTAAAAATGCCCCCAGTGCCGCCTTGTGCCGATAAAATGCCCCCAGTGCCAGTAAAAATGCCCCCAGTGCCCCCATGTGCCAGTAAAATGCACCCAGTGCCAGTAAAATGCCCCCAGTGCCAGTAAAATGCCCCCAGTGCCCCCATGTGCCAGTAAAAATGCGCCCAGGTGCCAGTAAAAATGCCCCCAATGCCCCCATGTGCCAGTAAAAATGCCCCCAGTGCCAGTAAAATGCCCCCAGTGCCAGTAAAATGCCCCCAGTGCCCCATGTGCAAGTAAAAATGCCGCCAGTGTCAGTAAAATGCCCCCAGTGCCCCCATGTGCCAGTAAAAATGCCCCCAATGCCCCCATGTGCCAGTAAAAATGCCCCCAGTGTCAGTAAAATGCCCCCAGTGCCCCCTTGTGCCAGTAAAAATGCCCCCAGTGCCAGTAAAATGCCCCCAGTGCCCCCATGTGCCAGTAAAAATGCCCCCAGTGCCAGTAAAATGCCCCCAGTGCCCCCATGTGCCAGTAAAAATGCCCCCAGTGCCAGTTAAAAATGCCCCCAGTGCCCCCATGTGCCAGTAAAAAATGCCCCCAGTGCCCCCTTGTGCAGATAAAAATGCCCCCAGTGCCAGTAAAATGCCCCCAGTGCCCCCATGTGCCAGTAAAAATGCACCCAGTGCCAGTAAATACCCCCAGTGCCAGTGAAATGCCCCCAGTGCCCCCATGTGCCAGTAAAAATGCACCCAGGTGCCAGTAAAAATGCCCCCAATGCCCCCATGTGCCAGTAAAAATGCCCCCAGTGCCAGTAAAATGACCCCAGTGCCCCCATGTGCCAGTAAAAAATGTCCCCAGTGTCAGTAAAATGCCCCAGTGCCCCCATGTGCCAGTAAAAATGCCCCAAATGCCCCCATGTGCCAGTAAAAATGCCCCCAGTGTCAGTAAAATGCCCCCAGTGCCCCCTTGTGCCAGTAAAAATGCCCCCAGTGCCAGTAAAATGTCCCCAGTGCCCCCATGTGCCAGTAAAAATGCCCCCAGTGCCAGTAAAATGCCCCCAGTGCCAGTAAAATGCCCCCAGTGCCCCCATGTGCCAGTAAAAATGCCCCCAGTGCCCCCATGTGCCAGTAAAATGCCCCAGTGCCAGTAAAATGCCCCCAGTGCCCCATGTGCCAGTAAAAATGCCCCCAGTGCCAGTAAAAATGCCCCCAGTGCCCCCATGTGCTAGTAAAAATGCCCCCAGTGCCCCCATGTGCCAGTAAAAATGCCCCCAGGGCCAGTAAAATGCCCCCAGTGCCCCCATGTGCCAGTAAAAATGCCCCTAGTGCCAGTAAAAATGCCCCCAGTGCCCCCATGTGCCAGTAAAAATGCCCCCAGTGCCAGTAAAATGCCCCCAGTGCCCCCATGTGCCAGTAAAAATGCCCCCAGTGCCAGTAAAAATGCCCCCATGTGCCAGTAAAATGCCCCCAGTGCCCCCATGTGCCAGTAAAAATGCCCCCATGTGCCCCTAAAAATGCCCCCAGTGCCCCCAATAGAGCTCCAGTCCATGACTGCTACAATAAAAAAAAAAATGAACACTAATACTTACCTCCATCAGGCTGGCAGCGATGCGATGCAGGCCTCTTCCGACCTGTGTCCCGCACTGTACGGCTCAGGCGGCGCGATGACGTCATCGCGCTGCCTGAGCCGGCCTCTGATAGGCTGCAGGCCTAGCACCTGACTAATTGGCAGTGCGGCCCTGCAAGCGGCAAGGGGGGCCCTCGGCAACTGCGACCGCTGCGACCCCTATAGATACGCCACTGTTGAGGACCTAACCTGAAGACATGTCATCAGTACTGTACACCTAGAAAATTTCTTTCAGTGGGAGTCAGTGAAAGATATATATACAACTGTATAGCATACAGCTTGATACTGTATGTCTGGGGCATATGGAAAGTATTATTGAAGCAGTGACAATGGAATGTGTCATTTACATTAATTTGCTGGTAAATAAAACTAGACACTTTTTCATTTCATAATCCATGAAGCAAATTTTTACAAGTGCAATGGCCGACTTTGGGGTAGTACCCAGTACACTGGGTCCCCTGGACACTGTTAAGGTGTCAGCTCAAGTTGCTCAAAACAATACAGGCAAGGCACTGAGCTGACTGTTCAGCTTCTCCTGAGCAGAAGAAGATTCTCTGCTGAGGAAAGACCTGAGCAAGCCTTCCTCTCTCTCTCTCTCTCTCTCTCTCTCTCTCAGAAGGTTGGTACCATGGCCAAAGAACTGGTGGCCCAGGGTCCATGGCTTAGTCATCTGTTTGGCCCTCTGGTCAAAGGGCTGGTGAACCAGGGTCTGTGACAGATTTTCTCTATCTCAGCATCTTCTTCTTGTCACTCAAGAAGTCTGGAAGAGTCTCTTCTTCCAAACATTGCTTCCTATCTGCAGACAACTAGGGACTGTGACTGCTCTCCTAATATTAGGTTTCTAACTGAACTAAAAACCTTCTAATGTGAGGAGTGGAATGGAGATGCACAGCCTAAACAGAAACAATGTGGCAATTTCAGTCTGTCATAAACTCATATAGAGTTTCAATGTAAGTCTATGGGAATGAGTTTTTCCAGACATAAACCAGTCTTCAGACATAAATAACAGAGGTAAACAACACAGCCAAAAGGTCAATATGTCTGTTATTTTCCCTCAAAAACTTTGCATAGTCCCATATAGTAACTGTGTAAGATTTCTAACTTCTCATTGCATAGGTAGAAAGTCCCAAAGTCTGTCAGTATTAGCGGGCTATGCATTAAACGCTTCCACAGTACAGTGGAGATATAGTGCAATAACAGTGAAAATGAACAGGATGTATTACAATAAACATAAAATGCAGTTCAACATAAATCTATTTATGCATTCAGCATAAATCATAGTGCACCCTTTTGTAGTGAACTCTTTTAAGTCCACTAAAGTAGTAGGTTGCTTTGAGTAGTAGCAACAGGGGCAAATGTCCACAAACCCATGTAATTAAAAATACTGTATGACTGGCTCATAGTGACCAAGTGTTATCTATTTTAATACACTCAATACAATGGTAGGTGACAGCATATAATATTAACTCAATAAAATAATATATATATAAAAATGTAATAAATCTTAATTGAAAGTAATAACATTAATAGTTGCAGTCATGGTCTCTAAATAGTTGAATGCAGGACCCTCACAATAACAGCCATTGTGATAAAGGCTAAGACTGGGTTCACATGGAATACTTTGGGCATGGAAAAAAAAAACTATGTGGAATCCATGCTCTTTTTTTTCCCTGACGTGTTTTTTTAATGCTGTTTTGGAAGGATCTTCATTCCTGGCCATTTTAATGAAGTTTTGGTGGCAGGTTCCACGTGGGATCCACATCAAGAATGGTCAGGATATGTCTTTTTTCTGCTTTGCAGTTTTTAAAGCTGCATGCGAAAAAAAGCGCCGCACGGATTAACATATAGATTCTCCATTGAGAGCAATGGGGAATTTTCTGTAGTTTTTTGGTGAGGATTTCTAGCCTAATGATGGAGTAAAACAAATCCAAATCCAACTGTCCAGTCACACGTCCTTCTCATCAAAATTTGTAGCTGCTGACACACATAGATTATTCTGTTCTTCTAATGGTTGTATGTTACATAATGCAAAGAAAAATACTGTAACTTTAATTGCTGACAGCAGTACTTTAGTGTTAAATACAAGTATTGCTACTTTTCTCACAATGTGTTATGCCAGAAGGGAAAATATGTAACACTAAACAGCATGTTTCACTGTCAACAGTAATGTTTATAATTATGATCACAGATACTCCTGCATAACTTATGCCGTAGTGTGTGACAGGAAGTGTAAATGAGGGTATAGTGCTAAATAGTGCATCTCACTGTCCCTTGTGATCACACTGCGCTTCTACAATTCTTTGGTCTAAGCGTGCCACTGAGGAAGAAACTAAGCGTGCATTCACATCACCATTTAGCTTTCCGTTCTTCTGATCCATCAGAAGAAGAGAGAGAGAGAAAAAAAACAGGATTCTGTAAAAAAACAGATCCTGTTGCATCAGTTAGGGCTCATGCACATGGCCGGTGCTGTCCCGTGGCCGTATTGCGGCCTGCATACACCGGTCCGCAATACACGGACACCAGCCGTGTGCAGCCCGCATCACGGATCGCGGACCCATTCACTTCAATGGGTCCGCAATCACGGAGATGCAGAACGGAGGCAGGAAGCACCGTAGTGCTTCCATGGTGTTTCTGACCGTGCCTCTGCACCCCAAAAAAGTAGTGCATGCACTACTTTTTTTGCGGTGTGGACCGTCGGATGCGGATTGCGGACCCTATTCAAGTGAATGGGTCCGCGATCCGAATGCGGCGGACCCACAGGCAGTGCCCATGCATTGTGGACCGCACATGTGACTGGACAATTGGATTTCTGATTTTGTGTTCAGAAGAACACAAAAATAAATAAAAAGCCTCCTGTATTTTAAGCATCCGTTAGGCTACATTCACACGACCGTTGTGTTTTGCGGATCCGCAAAAACACTGATATCGGCCCATGTGTGTTCCACAATTTGTGGACCGCACATGCTGCGGCTATCATAGAAATGCCCATTCTTGTCTGCAATTGTGGACAAGAATAGGACATGTTCTATTTTTTTGCAGGTCTGCAGTACGGAGCAATGGATGCAGACAGTACACGGTGTGCTGTCCGCATTTTTTGCGGCCCCATAGAAATGAATGGGTCCGGATCTGAGCTGCAAAACATGCGGCTCGGAGGCTGTGAAAACAACGGTCGTGTGAATGTAGCCTTATAGTCATTTATGCACATTTGGCATCCGTTTTAGCCATTTCTGTCTGAGATCTATTATTTTAGCCAGAAAAAAAGTCATGCATGCCAGATTAGTACTTGGTCACTCTGGGCCAGTCATATTTTTAGGTACATTGATTTATTAGCTATTGGGCAAATAGCTAACTGTGCCCGTGAGAAGGTTCCACGTTGCATCAGTTGGTGAGTGTTTCAATATATGCTTTTAAGGGTGCCTGCACTTGGTGTTGATTATACAGTTTTTCCAATGCGGATTTTGTACAGAAAAGCGCAGAGTACTAGAAAAGTATATGAGATTAGACAAAATCATGTACACTTTGCTTTTTTTTTCTTAAGTGCTGATATTGATCTACTGTGTAAATTTTGAAATCTGCAGCATGTCAGTTTTTTGTGTGTGCCGATATCACCCTTTGCAATGAAAGGGCGAGAACTGAAGAAAATCTACATAAAATCTGCACAAGCAAGCGGAAACTTCAATAAACAATGCAGATTTATGTGCGTATTTTGTATGGTTTTGGTGCATACTTCTTTCGGATTCTCTGCACACAAATCTGCACCCTATGCAGCTGCCCTAAATGTATACAACCATTCATAGTCCAAACTAGCCTTGCTCCAGGGCATTATACAAGGCCTTCAGATTGTACTTATTGAAGAGCTGCATTTAACGCTACCAAAAAAGTGATAGCAACTAGTATTCACCTCATCTTCTGTGCAGAAATCATAAAGCTAAAAGCACTGCAGGTTTGAAGAAGTACCATACACATTAAGACCACACCTCTCTACTCCCACCAGTCATGTGATCTCTGCACACACAACTTGGAATTGTGAAGTGCTTATCACTGGAAACCATAAGCAAAAAGCGCCTTGATCTACACAGCAGAATTAACAGATCCATCAACAGCAGCTTTTTGATGGTTGGTATGTAGCATGTTGTATCGGAGAGTTGGTGTGGACCCACTGTGCCAACTAACCAGTTTGATTTTTGGCTAAACCTAAGGGCCTGTCCTGGGGGTTCCCTGTAAAGCACAAATGGACGTCAGCATTCCCGCTTAATCTGGATTTTATTGTGCCTTCATCCAAAACACAATGCAATGTTTCAGCCTCCAAGAACTTTCGCTTTCTTAAAAATGTCTTCTTAGAGGCCAAAGAGTGAAATGGTGTTTTGGATGAAGTCGCAATAAAACAGATTTAGCAGGAATACTGATGCCCAACATTAGTTTATTTAGTAGCTTGCTTTATTTATCTAGCAGGAGGATAGATTATCAATATCTAGTAGCAGGAATTCCCCTTTAAGTACCAAATATCCACATTTCTCCTAACCTGGCAGTTGACCAAGCCCCTTAAAGGGAATATGGCACATCATTTTTACCAATGTAACTAACAGCAGTGCCCCACCGAAGATTGCAAACGCATTCCAAACATACTTGTGTGTACTTTGTGTCTTTATTCCATGTCCAGGAAAGGCGCTTTTATTCTGCTGAAAAAACAGTTCCCAAATGCTCAGCTGGGTGGCCTTTGCTGTTCCAAGTGCCCCAAGCAAGGCAAAGCCTGCCCAGAACTTGACTATAAAGATAGAATATTATCCATGGAAGAGTGAGATGAAAGATTAAACAAGGTCCCCCATTACTGAGTACAGATTAACCACCTAAGATGTGTTTAGTGTTTTATCCACTCCATCTCCTTCCATCGACCTGAGGCCAATCCAGCAACCAAATTTGTTTCTTGTTGTCCTACTCACTTTCCTGGCATCTAAAAGCTAATGAGATAGGACCAACCTGACATGGCACCCCTTATTATAAACACCTGATAGTACCTAGTTGGGTTATCAGTTGCATACTATTGCCTAAAAGATTATATTGTTGTTGTGCTATTGGAGGATGCCACCTCTGTGTGCATGTGAGGACAATGGTACAGTATCGACTCAAAGATCTCTGAATAAAGCCTCAGGCATGAAATCTATACAACCAAAATCTCATTTGTCGGAATTCTGGAAAGTTACAGAACTCATTGTTAGTACTTTATAAGCACCACCCCATAAACTGCACCATCCCATAAATTTATGTTAGAACGTATTGCAGTATCTTCTAGATGTGGTGAAGCAAGTGTGACAGCTGTCTGACACTTATCGTTGTGCTCCCTGTACAGTGGTTACCAATTTACTGCTGAGCTGCCAAGTTGCCATCCTAATGGATCTACACAGTTTCCATGCTCTGCATTTGCTGAGCCACAGTGCATCGCGAGGTAGAATGAAATTCTGATTCTGAAGAGAAATACAATGTATATTGTATATTAGAACATTGTTTGCATGTAAATCACAGTATCTTCTGGGCCAGTGAGAAGTAAATATCACGTTATTCATATTCCTATAGAAATGTGTTAGATTTAGTAGTGCTGCTGTAAGCACATCTGTAACCATGAAGAATATATTAAAAAGGTGCCTTCTAATGCGTATACAGCTTACAATAATAATATTCCGCAGCACTTTACAATCAGGGCATCCATGTACAGAGTCAAAAATAGCATAGCAACCAATAAGTCAACAATTAAAACAAGAGAAGGAAGAGCCCTGCTTGCAAGGACTTACAATGATGATACAATGTGATAGTAGGTGACAAAAAAGTAAAAATGGCTTGTTTTGTACAGTGGTCCAGTCATCTTAGCATGGTGAGGAGATGGTGGTCTACAGTGTCAAAAGCTGGGGAGAAATCAAGCAGAACTAGTTGAGAGTAGTCACCGTTACATTTAGCTGTCAGGAGGTCGTTTGTCACTTTGGTGACAGCAATTTCTGTGTTATAATTATAAGATTATAATGGACAAGTTAACAGAGAGATAACAGATGAAACGAGATTAGACCAGGCACTCCAGGAGTTTAGAGATGAAGGAGAGATTGGAGACAGGTCTGTAGTCAGTTGAGCAAGACAGGTCAAGAAAAGGGTTTTTATAATAATGGGGTTATGACAGCGTTTAAATGCAGAAGGGAAGATTCCCAAAGAGAGAGAGAGATGTCGAAGATTTAAGTTAGGTGTGTAGAGATAGCTGGGATGAGAGACTGGCGACTGGAGACCCAGAATAGGGTCAGGAATGCATGTGGTATGGTGAGAACAGGAAAGGAGCCCAGAGATTTCTTCTTCTGTGACAGAGTTGAATACAGAAAGTGAACTAGAGGAGATGCGGGGGGAAGGGGATCGATGACACTTAGTGGCTGGCAGCTAATTTCGTGCCGGATGTTCAATTTTCTCTTTGAAGTAGCTTGCCAGATCTTCAGTGCAAAGGTCTGTAATAGGTGCAAGTAAAGGAAACCTTTCATGTTGAACATGGTCTCTGAGTGGAAGGCAGAATGTAGTAGTGCAGGAGGAGCTGAACAGATTGATATATAGTTTTATGGAAAAAGATTCAGTATAACTTATATGCATGCTCATTTGGGCTTTGAAGTCAAGTAGGCGGTCCTATCAGTAACTGACAGCCTTCGCTCTATCTCTGCAGAGATAGTTGTTAATTACTGATAGGACCGCCTCCTTCCAGAAAGCACAGGAATTTAAATGAATGAATTACAAGTTTTACCGAATCATTTTCTACAAAACTATGGAGGTCATTTATTAAGACTAGTGTTTTAGATGCCTGTCTTAATAAACCCCTGTGTTGGAGGTGGATCCGCTGAAGTTATGTAGAGGCGCCGGCCTCTACATAACTTCGTTGTATCCAATGCTGGTCTAAATGTAAGACAGCTTCCTTGCTGGCTTACATTTAGACCATTTTCTACGTCTTAAACATGCATAGAAAATGATGAATGAAACGGGTCTGCTGGCCCGTCTCCATCCATGCCACACCCTTTTTTATTGGCATGAGCAGGGAAAAGTTGCAAAGGTTATTTGCGCTGCAATCTGCACCAGAAATACATCTAATATGGCGTATTTCTGATCATAAATGACCCCCTATGTTTTTAAATTTGCTCAGCTCCTCCAGCTCTATAAAATGCTGGCTGCAGATTACTTTGCATTTTGATGGTTACAGGTTCCCATTAATACTTGCTATGATCTGGGACAACTGGACTGCTTGCTGGACAGATCATAACGGGGATGATTAACTAATCCTGTAGATGACATAAACTTAGGGGATAATGTATCACATGCACACATTTTGGGTGTTTTGTATGTGGAATAGGCATTTGCACCAAATGCATGATGCATTTGCATCATTTTAAAGGGTTTCTGCCATTGGTTGGACAGATGTCCTATGGGCGGGGCTTCATTCTTAGCCAGAATTATCATTGCAACAATTAAACCAAAAAGTCAGAAAAGGTGCAAGTATACTCCAGTCCAGAGTACAGACTGTTGGAAACCTCTCTAATAAATGAGTTTCGACTAAAAAATTCATAGGCATTACATGCTACAAATGTAACAAATGGTATACAACATTTTGTAAAGTTGCTTCAGAAAACTTACATGCAACTCGTGACAGACACTGCAAAAAATAGAGCAAAAAGTTCCATGTTAATACATTACCCCCATTACTTTCATGTTAATACTTTTCCCCTTTACTGATCTTTTACACCAGAGTAAGGGCTCATGCACACAAACGTGTGCCGTCAGTGCCCGTACTGTGGACCGCAATTTGCGGTCCATGATGCATGGGCGCTGACCGTGGGCCGCCACATTCGGATCGTGGTCCGCGATCCACATCCCACGGTCCGCACCGCAAAAAAGTAGTGCAAAAACTCTGTAGTGCTTCCGTGGGGTTCCGATCCATGCCTCCGTTCCGCATCTCTGACATTGCGAACCCATTCAAGTGAATGGGTCCGCGATCCGTGATGTGGGGTGCACACGGCCGGTGCACATCTATTGCGGACCCACAGTATGCGGGCTGCAGTACAGCCACGACCGGGCAATGGCCGTGTGCATGAGCCCTCATGTTCTTGGACAACGGCTTCTGGGTGCTTGAAGATTAAGGCTGTCAGAAAGATTCTGGTGGAGCAAATGTGGTGAACACTCGTGTTTTATTTGATATATGTGTATAATGTATCTCCATACTAAGAACAGATTGAAAGGGAAGCTCATATACTTGCAAAAACATAATAGGAGGACTGCTGTCATGCTCCGCAACTTGGCTACAGAGATGCCACAAGGGACTCTTTTTGCAGTACAGAATGGATAACAGGTGAGGATTAAAGTGGGAGACCACCTCTAGTTGGTTAAATGCAGGGAAAATGGGAGAGCTGCATTGGGTCCTGCTTGTTCATTTGCAGCAGGTTATAGATGGGGGAGCTGGGAATGGCCATAAATTTTAATTTACTGCTTGCAGCTCCATTCTGGCTAATATAGGTCATACTTCTATAATGTCCATATGCCCACAAAAGGGGCCTAGCTGACCATATACATTAGATGAATGTTGGCTGAACCTTGACTCTCCTCCAACTACAGATGTCAAGCACACATGTTGTATTTGTCATGTTCTTGACTCATTCCATGGGCATAACTACCATAGCGGCAGACCATGCGACTGCTATGGGTCCCAGGGCAAGAGGTGGCCCAGCCTTAGTTGGGATCAACTCTTCTTCTGGAGGTGAAAACTTGGTCAGGACTCTACCTTCTAAAAGAACAACTTTTAGCAAATGAAGCAGTGGGAAAATGGCCCAAGGGTCATTGAAAAGTGTTTAGACGGAAACCTTTCCATCCTGTGGGGGGCCTGTTTTGATCCTTGCTATGGGGCCCTTACTTCTCTATGTACACCACATACTGTATTTGTAATATTATATACATCTGTTCCCTGTGATATTATTCTACTATCCAGTGATTCCGTGCATTGCCTAAGATCCCACTGGCTCCAGTCAGCCACAGTGCTTATATGATAGTATTATAAATTGCTGAAAGGGTTTGAAAGACACAAGCAGTGAGCGCCGGTGACTTTTAAAATGGTGTGTGCCCCATGGTGCTCCTGACTATGCTTTTTATTCTCTGATTTGCTGGACAGCATGTCTTGGCAGCATGCTCCTTTTAATCCCATTTTATGTTTTGTTTAAGTTCCACTGGTTCCTTAGTGCTTTATGATTTTACTTAGCTACTTTATTGGACTTCTTGTATCCTAGTGTTATTCCCTTGTTCTGTGTTGTTTTATTACCATTGTAAAGACCTCCAGGAGATGTAGAACATGGTTTATTGTTTTAGTGACTTGTAAAGAAAACTGGCAAGATTGAGAAGCATTAGTTGTGCCAGGTCAAGGCATATTTGAGGGAATGAATGTACATTATTATAGGATGACAGAACAGTTCAGTCAGAAAGTGCTTAATAAAAATGCGAAAAAAAAAAAGTTTGCAGGTGAGCATTGTTCTCCTCCATTATACAGCAGCTGAATGCACAGCACTCCTTCCATTCCCTAGTCTGAGTTCTTACAACCTTTTACTGGCCACAGCTAAACTCGTGTGAGAAATTATTATAAATGGTAAATTGTAAGACACCAACTTGCAATTGACGTCCAGTTGAGCATGGAAGATAGCTTGTAAATGTACAATAGTATTAGAATACCTGCACATTACATCTCCGTTGCTGCCAAAACAGTTTCCACTCTCCAGGGAAGGATTTCTACACAATTTTGGAAATGTCTGTGGAAATGTTTGCCAATTCATCCAGAAGATCATTTTTGAGGTCAGACACTGAGGTTGGATAAGTGGGTCTGTCTCGCTATCTCACCCCAAAGGTGTTGGATGGGATTTGAAGTTAGGGCTCTGTGTAGGCCAGTTACTGTAAGTTCTTCCACACCAATCTCACAGAACCATGTCTTTATAGATCCTAATGTGTTAACTGGTGAACAGTCATGCTGGAATGGAAAAGTTCTCCAAACTTTTACCACAAACTCAGACCCATCCATCAGATTGCCCAGTAGAGATGCGTGATTCATCAGTCCACAGAACATGCTTCCACTACTCCAGTTTCTAGCAGCAGTGTACTTTACACCACTCTATCCAATGCTTAGCATTGTGCTTGGTGATGTAAGACTTACATACAGCTGCCCAGCCATGGAAATCCATGCCATGAAGCTTCTGGGAAGCAGAGATGCAAATGAGCTCTTAGCAAGCTCTGTCTCTAATGCCACCAGATTTAAGGTAGCTATTGTAAGTCAATGCTCAACCCTTCAAATAGGCCTTGAAACATGATTTGGATAATAAATAAGCCAGCACCTCATCTGCAGACAGCTGTTTCGAGGTGATTGCCCATCATTAGTGCAGAGCAGAGAGTACTGGCTTAACTGGTTGACAGGCCAAGGTCAAGATTTGGGAAGTACTATCTCTCCTTGCAGAGAGTGCCCTAATTGATGTGAGGAGACTTATAGGCCATACATGCTCTGATTTCTAAAAAGAAGGGATGTAAATGAGATCTTAGCCCCACCACAAAGTGGAAGTTTTTGTGGCTTTCCAGGATAATTTGGGGATGCTCTCATGCAGTCCAAAGGCAGGGATTCAATTATCAGAATTTTACTTGATGGTAAGCATGTGTTTGATAAATTTGGCACATATTAAATCAACACAGACTCAAGTAAAACTGACTTTAAAAATTCCCCTCATGATAAATATATCCTATTGTGCTAAAAAAATGTAATATATTCTTAAAAGGATTCTGTCACCAGAATTATGCCTATAGAGACGTTCATATGTTCAGCTAGGTCTCCTTCAGCATGTTTTAAATATACTTGTGTTACTACCATCAATGAATTAGTTTATATAAAAAAAAAATGTTTTTTTTTTAATTCATATGCTAATTACCTTCCTAAGGACCCCAAAGGGCTGTCCCTATCGCCGTTGGAGCCCAGCCACATCCCTTCTCCTGGAGCTCAGCTCCATCCCACATCCAATAATGCCCTCCTTCCAGCCATAACGTCACTGCCCAGAAGCGCCGTAATCCTGCACTGTCTTCTTTACCTGTGCTGGCAGCATGCTCAGAGAATACATGTGTCTGTGCTCATGCTTGGGATTAAAGGAGACTCTGGACAGTGACGTCGTAAACCTGATGAAAGGTCATTATTAGCCCTAATTCATGTTGTTTTGATTAGGTTGAAAATAAATAATCAGTGTCTCTATTTCTTGATCCCTTGGTGGTTTTCTGCCCCTGATAATTGAATGTCTATTAAGTTTAAATTATTGTCTCCATCGTTCTTTCCTTTCCTATTGACTTCGCCTGCAAGTTGGGCACCTGTCTGTGAGGGTTTATCTGACCAAGGAGAGGCATGGATGCAGGGGCGTAGCTAGAAGTGACTGGGCCCCACAGCAAATTTCTGTATTGGGCCCCCCCACGAGGGCCCCAAGACCCCCCTCCCCCGCACTTCGCAACTAGTCATGATCTACCAGGCTGCCACGCCATCCTTTTCCTATGATATATATATATATATATATACACTCACCGGCCACTTTATTAGGTACACCTGTCCAACTGCTCGTTAACACTTAATTTCTAATCAGCCAATCACATGGCGGCAACTCAGTGCATTTAGGCATGTAGACATGGTCAAGACAATCTCCTGCAGTTCAAACCGAGCATCAGTATGGGGAAGAAAGGTGATTTGAGTGCCTTTGAACGTGGCATGGTTGTTGGTGCCAGAAGGGCTGGTCTGAGTATTTCAGAAACTGCTGATCTACTGGGATTTTCACGCACAACCATCTCTAGGGTTTACAGAGAATGGTCCGAAAAAGAAAAAACATCCAGTGAGCGGCAGTTCTGTGGGCGGAAATGCCTTGTTGATGCCAGAGGTCAGAGGAGAATGGGCAGACTGGTTCGAGCTGATAGAAAGGCAACAGTGACTCAAATTGCCACCCGTTACAACCAAGGTAGGCAGAAGAGCATCTCTGAACGCACAGTACGTCGAACTTTGAGGCAGATGGGCTACAGCAGCAGAAGACCACACCGGGTGCCACTCCTTTCAGCTAAGAACAGGAAACTGAGGCTACAATTTGCACAAGCTCATCGAAATTGGACAGTAGAAGATTGGAAAAACGTTGCCTGGTCTGATGAGTCTCGATTTCTGCTGCGACATTCGGATGGTAGGGTCAGAATTTGGCGTCAGCAACATGAAAGCATGGATCCATCCTGCCTTGAATCCACGGTTCAAGCTGGTGGTGGTGGTGTCATGGTGTGGGGAATATTTTCTTGGCACTCTTTGGGCCCCTTGGTACCAATTGAGCATCGTTGCAACGCCACAGCCTACCTGAGTATTGTTGCTGACCATGTCCATCCCTTTATGACCACAATGTACCCAACATCTGATGGCTACTTTCAGCAGGATAATGCGCCATGTCATAAAGCTGGAATCATCTCAGACTGGTTTCTTGAACATGACAATGAGTTCACTGTACTCAAATGGCCTCCACAGTCACCAGATCTCAATCCAATAGAGCATCTTTGGGATGTGGTGGAACGGGAGATTCGCATCATGGATGTGCAGCCGACAAATCTGCGGCAACTGTGTGATGCCATCATGTCAATATGGACCAAAATCTCTGAGGAATGCTTCCAGCACCTTGTTGAATCTATGCCACGAAGAATTGAGGCAGTTCTGAAGGCAAAAGGGGGTCCAACCCGTTACTAGCATGGTGTACCTAATAAAGTGGCCGGTGAGTGTATATATATATGTATATATTAGGGTTGCCTCGGGTATTGATAATTCGATACTGAATCGATACTTTAATACCAGTATCGATTCGGTACCGGAATTTCCTATTTTGCGATACTAAAATAAAAAATTCTCTTACCTGTCCTGTGCCGCGGCTCCGCTCCGGGTCCGGCGTTACTCTTCTTCTCCGGGCCCGCGCTGCACTGTCCTGACCGTGTACAGCGTCAGGACGCAGTGTGCGCACTCTGACCTGACGCTGCACGCAGTCAGGTGACAGTGCAGCGCCGGGAAGAGAACAAGAGGAGGGCTAGACCCGGAGCGGAGCCGCAGCGCAGGACAGGTAAGAGATTTTTTTATTTTATTTTGATGGGGGCACAGAGGGCTGATCTGAGGTTGATGGGGGCACGGTGGGCTGATGTTAGGTCTGATGGGGGCAAAGTGGGCTGATCTGAGGTTGATGGGGGCACAGTGGGCTGATTTGAGGTCTGATGGGGGCACAGTGGGCTGATCTGAGGTCTTATGGGGCACAGTGGGCTAATCTGAGGTTGATGGGGGCACAGTGGGCTGATGTTAGGTCTGATGGGGGCACAGTGGACTGATGTTAGGTCTGATGGGGGCACAGTGGGCTAATCTGAGGTCTGATGGGGGCACGGTGGGCTGATCTGAGGTCTGATGGGGGAACGGTGGGCTGATGTGAGGTCTGATGGGGGCACGGTGGGCTGATCTGAGGTCTGATGGGGACACAGTGGGCTGATCTGAGGTCTGATGGGGGCACGGTGGGCTGATCTGAGATCTGATGGGGGCACAGTGGGCTGATGTGAGGTCTGATGGGGGCACGGTGGGCTGATCTGAGGTCTGATGGGGGCACGGTGGGCTGATCTGAGGTCTGATGGGGGCACAGTGGGCTAATCTGAGGTCTGATGGGGGCACGGTGGGCTGATCTGAGGTCTGATGGGGGAACGGTGGGCTGATGTGAGGTCTGATGGGGGCACGGTGGGCTGATCTGAGGTCTGATGGGGACACAGTGGGCTGATCTGAGGTCTGATGGGGGCACGGTGGGCTCATCTGAGATCTGATGGGGGCACAGTGGGCTGATGTGAGGTCTGATGGGGGCACGGTGGGCTGATCTGAGGTCTGATGGGGGCACGGTGGGCTGATCTGAGGTCTGATGGGGGCACAGTGGGCTGATCTGAGGTCTGATGGGGGCACAGTGGGCTGATCTGAGGTCTGATGGGGGCACGGTGGGCTGATCTGAGGTTGGGGCACGGGGCTGATCTGAGGTTGATGGGGGCACAGTGGGCTGATTTTAGGTCTGATGGGGGCACAATGGGCTGATGTTAGGTCTGATGGGGGCACAGTGGGCTGACCTGAGGTCTGATGGGGGCACAGTGGGCTGATCTGAGGTCTGATGCAGGGGCAGGGGTACAAGCAAGGTCTGTGGGGGGAGGGGTGCACAGATAAGGGCCAGGGTGGAGCACACAGGGGACAAGGGGGAAGCAGAGACGAGGGCCAGAGAAGCGCAAAGGCCTGGGGAGGGAGTGGGGCACAGATAAGGGCCCAGGGGCGCAGACCAAGGGTGGGGGGATACACAAACAAGGGCCAGGACCCAGGGGCGCAGACAGGGGCCAGGGAGGCACAGACAGTGGCCTGGGGGGGCCACAGGCCAGGGTCGCACAGACAAAGCCCAAAGGGGCGCAGATAAGGGCCAGGGGCTGCACTGAAAGGGCCAGGATGGCATGCACAGGGGCTAAGGGGGCACAGACAAGGGCCAGGGAGGCACAGAAAAAGGGGGAACAGATAATGGCCAGGGGGGCGCAGACAAGGGCCAGGGTGGCGAGCACAGGAACCAAGGGGGCAGAGACATGGGGCAGGGAGGCACAGACAAAGGCCAGGGGGGAAGGGGGACACAGATGAGGGCTGGGGCGCAGACAGGGGCCAGGGAGGTGTAGGTCAAGGAATGGGGGGCCCAAATAGGGCCAGTGCAGCGTGTCAGTGAATTTGTATGATTATTTAATACAGTTTTTCAGGCCAGGCCGGGCCTCTTCATATACAGTGCTGTCACACTAGTTAGATGCTCCACCATCAGGCCGAGAGGGGTGCAGATAAGGGCCAGGGCCTGCTGCGCTGGCAGGGTAGCACACATAGAGGTCAGGGGCTGCGCTGACAAGGGGGGCACAGGCAGTGGGCACAGAGTCACATTAATACCTGAGAAGTCCAGTCACTGTACGCTGCTGTGCAGCTGCCCTGCTGTTCCTCTTCCTTGGCGCGCTCTGCTTCTCAAACTGCCACTCCAGTCCCTCGTCCTGTGGTGAGGAGGAACTTGGTGGGCGGGCCTATCGGGAACAGCGCGCTGCCGGCTTATACTGGCATGTCTCTTACGTCTTTCACTGTAAGTCGATTCCTGGGTGGGTGGGCAGGTTGCTAGCAGCAGGGATGGCATTATGGTTCGCTGATGTAGCAGGCCGGGCGCGGGCCCCCTATATCACAGCACTGTATATGAAGGGGCCCGGCCTGGCCTTAAAAACTGTATTAAATAATTATAAAACTTCACTGACATGCTGTCGGGCGCCGGGCCCCTTGTCAGCCCGGGCCCCGAAGCAGCCGCTTCCCCTGCTTCCCCTCTAGTTACGCCACTGCATGGATGCTTACGATAGCAATGTGCCTACACGCACAACCTTGAGAGGTCAGACTTCCTAATCACTTCATTTATTTTTTTGTCCTGAACATCCTCACCCTATGAAGTGACTATTTTTCCTATAACATCGTTAGCCCAGTATTTAATATGAGAACATGCTGGGTCACAGCGAGGTAACTCTTGTAACCTCCATATGCCTTAATGGAGCATATGAAAATCAGCTGTCTTGGTCAGACAACCCTTTTAATGAAGAAGATATGATAAACTGTGAAACAAATGTTGTTCACAGTCACACATTAGTTAATCAGGACATTACCTCTTTAAAATTACCAGTGAATCTCAAACATTTTGTTAAACCAACATATTAACTAACATTACCCCAACATACATGACCCCTTTAATAACATTTCCCAAAAGGGCCCAATTAATTAATGGTATCTTGAAAACCACTAGAAGATTTAGATTTTATTGCCAGTTAAATTCCACATACAAAGTTTGTTCACATCAAGCTCGGCACACTTTCATGATTCTATCTAAAAATATTACCCGGTGCTCGGTGGATTAACTTGAAGAGGTAGTGATGCATTGAAGTATGTAGCATAAGCTAAAAATGAGTCAAGAAAGGAGCCCAGGATACCCAAAGGACAAAAGGCAAATAAATGAAAAGAAGGATGAAGCACAGAAGGAATCTCTTGAAGGCCTTGTGCTGCCATGGTGTGGAAATCACTGTTAATATTCATAGAGGAGACATGGCAAAGTGTTTGACCTTGTATGTCTTGTGATTCTCCTTCAGATGAACAGCCATTTAGTCACTGACACATGTCACACGTCATCTAGATCTATTGTCCAAAGCATCAGAGAAATGTATTGCTGGAAAATGACATATACCTTATGAGAAGTAGATTCACTCGGAGAAAATAGGCCATTAATACAACAATAGTCAATATCTATTGATGTTAAAGCTATGTCACACACGCAGCATTTACGCATGGCTGCATTCGGCATACACATGTGCAAAATATTAAACATTTTTGGAACACTTGCCAAGTTAAAATGGAAATTTCAGATGGGGACTTTAACAGGGTTGTTTCATGAAGACAAACAGACCCTTTCCATATGCCCTATTAAAGGGCTTTCCAACTCAGGATCCCCCGTTACGAGCAGAGAGCTGTCCACAAGGAGTTGTAGCAAGAGAAATGTATGACCTTCACATGGCAATATCATTAAATCCCCAGGGATTTCTTATGTCGGGCCAGCTAAAAAATAGCTTTCCTTTCTGGAACAACCTTTCTGAAGGAGCAATAATAAATGAAATTCCAAGAGTTAAAATAATACAACACGACTTCAGTTGCTGCAAGTGGATACTACATATCCATGTAACTTCCCGTTACTTTTCACTTCTTATCTAATGTCTACTTTAGTAATGCCTTCTGATGTGATAAGTACGCAAAAGGAGAAAATGGTTAAAAGAAAAGCTGAAGAAACTAGGAAAGAGTTAGTGTTTCATATGCTGAAGTACGCAGTTGTAAGATGTGGAAAATTTATTGAGAGGCACACAAACTAGGGAGCAGCTACTGCTAGGGACTGATCCAGCAATATTCCTGTAGTTTAGTTAACTAGCAAGTGGAGGTGTGAGGCACTAGTCCTATGGGTGCCCCATATCAAGGCACAGAGCATCTGAGAGCCACAGTGTAAGTCATGACTATTTTTGTAATGTGACGAGAAACACCATGACCCGTCAGGATACAGCGCCACATGTGAGATGCAGGTCATAACTGCAGATACAGACATCTTCATTGCTGCTACTCTATGGAGACTTGATGCAGAGTGGTCACATCCAGAGGAATGGGTGCAACACAAGCCAGAGGAAGGGTGGGTCTTAAGGGGATTATGCCTAATGACACTGACTATAGGTCCCTTTACATGGGGTGACAGAGCAGCAGATTGTTAGCAAGGAAGCGGTACATTTACACTGCCAGATAATCACTAATCATATGAATGCTTGTTAGCGATTATCTTTAGGATTCTTGACCTGTGTAAAGGGCCCTTAACTAAATGACCTCAGAGAGAAATTCTTAAACAAGTAAGCCTGTTGCCTCTTCTAAGACTGGGCCCCTAAGCCTGAGACCAGTAGGCCTGTGTCCAGATATTTCCCTCTGCCATTCTAGACTGGGGAGCCACACATTCTCCTCAGGGCCTAAAAGATCCTTTCTGTAAGGTATGACCCCTCTACAAGTGCACAGACCCGTCCATTGTGTCATTCAGACAGGGGTCATGAGCCCCAGAAATCAGATACTTATCACCTATTGTGTTCATTTACAGATTTTTATGTAAGCCATATTGGCCCCTTCAGGCACCAGAGAACCTTGGCAATCCCTATAAGCTGTGCTTATGATTATAGGGTATACACACATTTAAGAAGCTAAGTAGAAGTCAGTCTTAAGAAGCTACATGCAAGTAGAGTTTAGCACTAACCCCGAAAAAAAACGACATTTTTTGACCTTTTCTTCCTTATGAGCTTGAAAAGATTAAAGGATTGTAGTATCAGAATGATCCAGGTTATAATTATTATAGTGAATATGCATAGCAGTTGATCATCTCGATGTACACATTAAATAGGTATTTTATGTCCTCGGATATCTAATAGACATTGACCACCTCAATACTTACCACTGACAAAACAGCCCAAATCATTATTAAGTACAATTCAGTCCATCTAACATATGCTGCCATCCATCTGTGCTGCTATATTAAGCATGAAGAAGAGACTGGTGATACCCTACTACTTCCAAATAGTTGCTTCAAGAAGTCTCTTGTTGGCCTATTAAAATATATCACAATCTCAAATGAGTGCAGCATATGCCAAGAAAAGGAAGTGTGTCAGCTGCCGTGCCAAAATAACGAACATCCACAGTGTTGTATAATGAGAATATCACCCAAAGCGCAGCACAACAGACTCGGCACTAACAAAAATAGATTTTTTTATTATCTTATAAATATAACAGGAATTAAGAAGCCAGATGATGTGTCAGAAATAAGACGTACAGCTCCACGGCTCTGTGATGTGTTGAGCAGCTAGGCGTGGATGGCCTGAAAATATTTAGGTTCCTTCCCCGCAGGTTAAGAATTATTAGAGACATTACTAGCTGTGGTTTCCTTTATCTACTTTTTAATTATATTGTATTTATTTTATGTTCAAAGCATAAAATATTTAAAGGCAATAATTGAGAAATACAAGAGAGAAACAAGTAATTGTGCTTCCGGCGTGACATATAGTCTTGTTTACTTTGCGCCATGAATAGTTATTAGTGGAGCAGAAAATTTACCTGTTTGGAAGCTCGCACGCTGATACTTGTACTAGCAGTGTGATCACAATCTATTGGGGCAATAAAAGAAAAGCCCATAGATATAGCGCTGTGAGAATAATACTTGTCCCTGTTCGGATTTTCCTTATTGTTTATCAGTTGCACTAAATGCTCTAATTGCAATTTAGACAAATTTAAGGTTTACTGCTGAAGAATGTTAGAATCACGTTTAGAGAGTAGACCAAAGGAGTAGGACATCGGTTCCTGCTGGACTGAAATCTGGAATTTTCGGGTATGACTCCACAGTGCAATTAGTAGCATGAGGTCAAACCAAGCCCTCCTGGGGCAACCAATGGGCTCACGGTTTTGCTGTAAAATTGTCCGGCTGTTGACCATTTCACGCGGATATGGCTTGGCCACACATGGCCAGTTGTACCGTACTGGACAGTAAATAAAAAACCCATTAGGAATTTTAGGTCAGATTTCACCGTAAATCAGTGGCAACATTTGCATACTTTACATGTTCGATTTTTCAGTTTCCTCTTTCCTTTGGCAGGCAGCTTTGTAATCCCTGATGTTGGAGGGGAGAGGGGACTTCCTTAGACACATGCCCACTAGCAACCTTCTAGCTATGCTTCTGGTATGCAATGAGATGGGTACTGTTCCTGCTAATGACTGGGCAGATTAAGTGGAGCTCTATAGTCATGCTTCCATCTTGGATCTTACCATTTCAGAGATAATTTATTCCTTCCGGACTAGTGGTCGCTACTGCAGTTATTACAGTCAGTAGATTTGTACCTATGAAACTAGCTGACCTGTTGCATGTGCATGTGGTCCTATATTTATATGTGACCTCACCAAGAGGCTCTGCTCTCTCTGCAACTGCTACACCCTCTGCACTTTGACAGGGCCAGGCATTGTGAAAGTGATCACGCCTGTTTGGACCTATCTAAGATGGTGCAGATGGTACGCCAGCTGCAGAGAGAGCTGAGCCTCTAAGTGTAACGGCAACACCCTCGTTGCTCCTAGAGGCTCATGTGCATATATTAAAACTTTATTTTTCTCAGCAATGCGGGCACATATGAACATGGGACCAACACAGATGTCTTCAGCTGCCAAGTGCACATGTAACAGGTCAGCCAGTGTCATAGGGACAAATCTGCTGACAGATGCCCTTTAAGCAGGTGACTAAAGTGCTGGATTGCCTCCGTATACTGAGCGTTCATATCTGATAGCACTAATACAACTGGTGATGTGTTCCAAGCTGCTCCACCCTGGGAAGCCACTGAGACAAGGAAAGTCACACAAAGAGTAAAAGATCAAGGAAGATAAAAGCAATTGTGTAAACCATTTTGTTTAAACTTTTCTCATTTATGGACTTCAGCTCATGAGCCATACAAGCAAGATGTTAAAAACATTGGATTCCAAGCTGAACCTTATAAATCTTCAGCTTATGGGAAAGCTTCTTAACAACCGCAAAGTTTTTTTTTAAAATAAAGTTTCTGGTCAAAGAGGTTGAAGGCGTAAGCTGGACATCACAAGAGCTGGACGTCTACAATTACCCCGATGCTGCTGCTCTAAATGCTCTGACTTAATCTTGCTTTTATCTGTCTGTTGCTTATTACTATGTCCCTTGAATATATAAACTCCATCACGTCTTTCGCTTCTACTTCTCTTTAAACTTTGGAAAGTGACAAATAACTCCCATGATTATTCTTTGCCATCTCTCACCTCCGGATGTTCTACAGACAGTGCCGAAACCTCATAAATACATTTCTAATGATAAAATTTCCTGCAGCTCTTCTCACAGATAAGGAGCAGAGCTGTCTGTTACTTCTCTGCTCTTGCTCATTGCTTGTCACTGAGGGTAGAAGGTGATATTTTCCCCGGATTATATAGGACTTAGCTTAAACCCTGTACTTCATAAGAGACATCATGTGAAGATGTGAATGGGTTCTTAATACAAGCGTACAATCTGTGTCTGGTCTGCTTCTCTTGCCTGACACTTTACTATACCATATACCTGTAGTAACTCTACCCCTCCTCTATATAATTGCATATGTCCCCTGTACATATGTGCACATAAAAGGGTTGTCTCACTTACAAAAATGGCATTTATTATGTAGCTAATACAAGCACTTACTAATGTATTGCGATTGTCTATATTGTCTCCTTTGCTGGCTGGATTCATTTTTCCATCACATTATGCACTGTTTCATATCCAAGGGTTATGGCCACCCTGCAATTCAGCAGTGGTGGACGTGCTTGCACACTGTAGGAAACATGCACAGGCACTTTTCTTCCTATAATGTGGCAATATAAGGCAGAATGTGGACATTTCAATGTCTATCCTCCTGCATTATGTATAGAGTCCTAAATGTCAAGTAAAAAAACATTGCAAACATTATTTTGGTAGTGAAATAAATAAAGCTAGGGTCACTAAACCACCACGTGCACAAAATCAAGAAAAATTGCCTGGGCATTCAGATCTTTTTAGGCCCGGTCATGAAAGGGTTAAGGTGAAATTCATTTTATTATTTTTAGTGATGAGTGAAGTTATAAAAAAATTTGATTGGGCTGCTTTGCCGAATTTCACGAATAAATTCGATTTGTGATGAAGTGCATTACTTTGTAGTAGCAGGAGCAATTACGGGGGATGGCGATCGCGCCACCCCCATTATTGAACCCCTCAGATACTGCGTTCATCACTGATCGCGGTATCTGAGATTAAAATTAAGGCCTTTCAGGGGTTAAAAAAAATTTAAAAAAACATACTCACCTTATCCATTTTCTCGTGAAGAGGCCGTCGCAGCCATCTTGATTAAGGACACCGCACAAAATCTTGCATGGGGATGTAAAGACGGCATCACGCTGGCTGGATGTGGTGGAATCATCACTGGCCACCCCTTGTGAGATATCGTGCGGTATCGTCAATCAAGATGCCCGCAAGGGCTCTCCGTGAGCAAATGGATGAGGTATGTTTTTTTATTTTTTGCAGCCATTTCAGGAAAAATAGAATCATTACCACAAAGAGCGAGGATATTCGGCTTCGGAGAAAATAGAATTTTTCCTGAAATACGGATTGAAGTCAATTCGTTTGACTTCGATTCACTCAACACTAATTATTTTAATAACTCCAAGCAACTGTTACCCTAAAAAGTTTTCACCATAACTCTGGCATTGCGAACGACTGCAGACAATGGCCTCAGCAGTCACATGTGTAACAATAGTATGTCAGTGCTGAGCAATGACATACTGTTCTTGATTATGTGCCTGCTGAGGCCATTAACTGGCTGCAGAGGTATCGCAAACAACAGTGTGCCTCATTTAGCGTTGGACTGGGGTTCATGGGACCCACAAGTCAAATTCTTTTGGGGGCCCACTGGACATACATATGTGCATATGTGCAAATAATACCTAACCCCCATCTTCAAATCTGTAAACAATTTTTTTCAGTGGCAGCCCACTGCCTAGCCCGTGCTTTAGACTGTTCTTTCCTGAAGTCTCTGTCAGTATCCTGCTGACTTGCTCTTGCCTTGAACCAGGGCCCTCTTAGCTATCAAGCCAGGAACATATTTTCACACAGCAGCAAGATGATTGATGATGGTGGCTCCTGTAGAGACATTGAGAAGGCAGGTTCCTGGGGAAAGAGGATACTGGCTTGACTGCCAAGTCATTTCAGTCACTTGATGTATCTATAATAATAAACTTTGTAGTATGTTAAATAAGTTAGCCAGTTCTTTTTTTTACAGTATATGGGCGCATAGGCTTGTTAAAAGGGTTGTTCCAAGAATAGGCATTTTCAACGGGGTGCCCAGCCGTGTGTTCCGCAAATTGTGGAACACTCGGCGGTCGGCATCCGTGGCATTGAGTATTCGCATTTTTGCGGATCTGCAATACCACGGCCGTCTGAACGGCCCCTAAGACTGAGCTTTGCCTTGGCCATGTGACCAATGAACATGACTTCACTGGTCTAGAAAGACGCCGAGGTACTGTTTAGTTCTGCTGATAGGAAGGGGGTGACAGGAATCAGATACTGATCACCCGTCCTGACTACAGGTCACCAGTATTAAACATTCAACAGCCTCTTTAACTATTCCATCAGTGATAATAATGAAATAAGAAATGGTGAAATAATAAAATATTTGGTGAAACAAAACAAATCATTTGAGCTTTGATCGTTGCAATGCACTGGGACATTTAAGAAAGAACCCGTCCCTCTGGCTGTATGATTTAATACATAAGAACCTGAGCTACAAGTGTGATTGCTGTAGATCTTTCTAAATGTCTCTATATTTCTCTCTATATATTTTTTTACTTGCCCCTTCTTTGTCCACATACACCTCCGCACCTCTCTTCTGCTGAGATGTCTTCCTGTCCCATCTTTGTCTCAGAAGCTGAAAATACTGTATGAGTAGAATTTTTCATAGAAACGTTTCCTTGTTGATTTGCTTGCCATGAAATTAAATTGTAATTCAATCCAGTTTTAATTACAGTTCTTGTTCTGTAACTCATTAGCATTTCCAGACCAGAACTAATATTCCAAGGCAGAGGGACAAATGTAAAACACTTCACACATTCACTAGCCATGAATTAGGGGGCTACAGAATGGTGCACATGTCTACAGACATATTGCTAGAAACAAAAGCTTTTTGCCATTAGATGACGGTAAAACATTGTGTTGGGGCACTTATACGGTATTTAAAGCCTGATGTAGGGGTATAGTTATTGATGGTGCAGAGCTGGTAGGTAGAGATGGTTGAACAAACAATGTCTTCCTTACTGAGTGCAAAAATGGATAGCAGCAAATCCAGCAGCAGTTCATACAAAGTTCAGTATCTCTCTTCCCAGATGATGTTGTATGGGGCAAAGATGACACAGAAACTTGCTAGCTGATGCTGTCTTTCTCCCAGGATTCCCTTTCCTGATGTACACTGTAAGATGTATACTTCTGGCTATGCCTGTCCTGAGCTCTTGTGATGTTTTAACATGTTTCCCACCACTTTGCAGCAGAGTCTTGAGGCGTGTTTGCTGATCAACTTGCTGACTCTAACACATCAGAGCTTGCAATTCCTCTGTGGCTTAGGACCCTGAAGTTTCCCTGGGGCATTAATGTCCTCCTAGGTGAGCCACCTCTGTGGTCCACCTGGCCTGGAGGAGCAGGAGATGGATTGCATTGATTTTTGCTCCCTCACGCCTCACTCTACATTATTAGCCTGACACTCCTTAGCTCAGCCCCACCCTTGGCAGGGAGTTGGATCAGTCCACTCCTACGAAGAGGAGAGGAATGGAATGGTAAGTACCATTCCTGTTACCAAACACTGTCAACCATAACCCATTTTCTAGTGAACCAGGTGTATTACATGTCATTGCATTTACATTGCACTGGGATCTGGAACTGCAGTTATTTTCTTTTCTTTTCAGACATAAATAACTTAACCCCTGACCAGGCCATTTTTTGCTAATCTGACGTGTCACTTTATGTGGTAATAACTTTGGAACGCTTTTACTTATCCAGGCCATTCTGAGATTGTTTTCTTGTCACATATTGTGCTTCAAGACAGTAGTAAATTTGTGGCAAAATATTTCATTTTTATTTATAAAAAATACCAAATTTACCAAAAATTTGGAAAAATTTGCAAATTTGCAAATTTCAATTTCTCTACTTTCAAAATACATAGTAATACTTCCAAAAATAGCTATTATTTTACATTCCCTATATGTCTACTCTATGTTGGCATCATTTTATAAATGCCATTTTACTTTTTTAGGGCGTGAGAAAGCTTAGAAGTTTAGAAGTCATTTTTCAAATTTTCAACAAAATTTACAAAACCATTTTTTTAAGCACCAATTCAGATAACTTAAAACTGATGTTACAAACTTTGTTAACCCTTGAGGTGTTCTACAAGAATTAAAGGAAAATGGAGGCGAAATTTCAAAATGTAATTTTTATGCAGATTTTTCATGTTAATCATTTTTTTCTTGCAACACAGCAAGGGTTAACAGCAAACTAAACCTCAATATACATTACTCTGATTCTGCAGTTTACAGAAATACCCCATATGTGGTGGAAAACATCTCTATGGGTTTGTGGCAGTGGTCAGAAGGAAAGGAGCACCATACAGATTTTGGAGGCAAATTTTGCTAGAATGGTTTTTAGGCACCATTTTGTAATTGAGAGACCCTGACGTACCCCTAGAGTAGAAACCTGTAAAAAAGTGACCCAATTTTGGAAACTACACCCTTCAAAGAATATATTAAGGGGGGTACTGACCACTTTGACCCCCTAAGCGTTTTACGAAATTTGGAAACACTTGAAAAGTTTAATTTCTTCCAATAAAAAGTTGCTTTAGCCCCAAAGTTTTCATTTTCACAAGGGGTAACAGGAGAAAACCACCCCATAATTTGTTACCCATTTTCTCCTGAATACGACAACACCCCATATGTGGTGGTAAACTGCTGTGGGGACTGAAGGAGTGCCATATGGATTTTGCAGCACATTTGATGGATTGGTTTGCGGAAGCCATTGATTTTTATTTTTTTGAGTTATTGTCTTATGTGGGGGCTCATTTTTTGTAGGATGAGGTGATGTTTTCATTGGTACCATTTTGGGGTACATAAGACTTTTTGATCGCTTGGTATTACACTTTTTCAGTGTACAGTTTTTCAGTGTATTACACTTTTTCAAGTCAATGTGAAAAAAATAGCTGTTTTGGCATAGTTTCTTTTTAAATTTTTTTTTTACAGAATTCACCCAAAGAGGAAAATCATGTGATATTTTTATAGAGCAGGTTGTTACGGATGCGGCGATACCCAATATGTCTACCATTTTTATTTTTGTTAAGTTTTACACATTAGATGCATTTTTGAACAGAATTAAATCTTGTTTTTGTGCTGCCATTTTCAGAGAGCCATATTTTTTATTTTTTGGGCGATTGTCTTAGGTAGGGTATCAATTTCTGCAGGATGAGATGACGGTTTGATTGGTACCATTTTGGGGTAAATAGGCCTTGATCGCCTGCTATTACACTTTTTTTTAAAGTAGGTGACCAATAAATGGCTGTTTTGTCATAGTTTTTTTTAATTTTTTTTTACGGCGTTCACCTGAGGGGGAATATAATGTGATATTTTTATAGAGCAGATTGTTACAGAAGCGGTGATACCCAATATGTCTAACATTTTTATTTTTGGTAAGTTTTACACATTAGATGCATTTTTGAACAGAATTAAATCTTGTTTTAGTGCTGCCATTTTCAGAGAGCCATATTTTTTTTTATTTTCCGGGCGTTTATCTTAGTTTGGGTATAATTTTTTGCGGGACGAGATGACGATTTGAGTGGTACCATTTTGGGGTAAATACGTTTTGGGACTGTTTTTTTTTTTTTTTTTTTTTTTTACTGCGTTCACCTGTCGGGGTGGATCATGTGATATTTTTATAGAGCCGGTCGATACGGACGTGGCGATACCTAATATGTATACTTTTCTTTTTTTCCCTTTTGTTTACAATTTTTTTACACTTTTTTGGGGGGGGAAATGGCGTTTTTTTTTTTTTACTTGAAACTTTTATTTTTTTTAAACTTTCTTTTTTAACTTTTTTCACTTTTTTTCACTTTTGGGGGTCTGATCCCCTTTACAATGCATTACAATTCTTCTGTATTGTAATGCATTGGCTGGAAGTGTATCACACACAGTAATACACTTCCAGCTTACTGAGGGCTGCATCTCACAGGCTTCTGTAGATGGCAGCCGGATGCCTAAGGAAGGCATCCGGCTGCCATCGAAGCCATCGGGTCCCCGTCACAGCAGCGCGAGGACCCGATGGCCACCCCGCACTCCATCCGGACATGCCGCACACCTCTTGTCAGTGTTTTCACCGATGCCGGCGCATTCAGCAGGGGTCCGGCAAGTGGGCACAGCCGGACCCCCGCCGCCGATCGGGCGGGCGCAGCGCCCGATCAGCGCGCCGTAGTACTGGTCGGGAAGGGGTTAAACTGTTCATATTTATTCTTTATGGCATGTTCCCTCTACATAAACAGAAATACACTGCTCCTCAATGTATTACAATATTGAATAGATTTTTTTTTTAAATACACGTGATGCACACAATTTATTGAACATAGATATTGCCAAAAAGAATCCAATATTTTCACTAAATTCAATGTTTTTTTGGCAATGTGTCAATTATTATGCCCAATTATTAGCTAAAGAATAAAAATATTTATGGACAAACATGGAAATGGCCATGGAAATACCAGCATGTTTGGAAAATTATGCATTACATTGTGTATTATACTTTCAAATACCACAGAGAGGCAATAGACCTGCCAAGAAATGTCCTGTAAAACCCTCACTATTTAATTCATAAATGTATGTATAATGTAATGTAGATTCATATACGTTACGATGCTTTTCACACGGTAAGGAAAAAACAGAAATTGTATATGCTTCATCTCAAATACTTATTTCATGAAATAAACATGTTTATCTATTAATACTTTTATTCATTTATTTATTTTACAACTTTACATTAAAGGGGTTGTCTCACTTCAGCAAATGGCATTTATCATGTAGAGAAAGTTAATACAAGCCACTTACTAATGTATTGTGATTGTCCATATTGCTTCCTCTGCTGGCTGGATTCATTTTTCCATCGCATTATACACTGCTCGTGTCCAGGGGTTATGACCACCCTACAATCCAACAGTGGTGGTCATGCTTGTATATCATAGGAAAAGCACAAGCCTCCTTGGTGGATGTGACCATGGGAGCGCAAATAGGCCGCCTCTTTTTCCTATATTGTGTAAGCACGGCCACTGCTGAGCTGCAGGGTGGTCGTAACCCCTGGAAATGAGCAGTGTATAATTTGATGTAAAAATGGATCAGGCCAACAAAGGAGGCAATATGGACATCACAGTACATTAGTAAGTGTCCTGTATTAACTGCATCTACATGATAAATGGCATTTGCTGAAGTGAGACAGCTCCTTTAATGCATTTTTCATTAGGACTAGTGATGAACAAATTGTCACTTGTGAGGGGGTGTCCCCGACTCTAAGGAGGCTCTCTCTGCCTCTTGATTGAAAGGGTCAGACATCTCAACTGGACCAGACAATCTCATTGCGGCACTAGTGCAAAGAAAAAAGGGGTCAGTCAACACATCCCAGTATACCTAGAAACACAAAGGAAAAAAATACAATGCAACAGTGCTCTGCAGAGTGCTATTGCATTGTATTTTTTTTTCCATTGCTGCACTACTGCTTCAAGTAGTGGGGTAAGTGCAGCAACTGATCTTGTGCCATTATCTGGAACTGTAGCGGGCACAGCATGCACAGTTGCTGCGCCAATAGTGTAAGCAGAGTCTCTGCGCTTGCGCTACTACTCAGAGCAGTGGCACAGGCACAAGATTGTCAGTGCCAGCCAAGATATGAGGACCTCTCAATCAAGTCTACTACGGTAGCTTGAGTGGTTGTTTATTTAGAGTATTTAAATATGCACTATCTATCCGTGACCATAAATGTTGACCTATAGTTTGCCCTTCAGGGATTGATCTCTAGCTTCAGATCCCTCCTGCCTACACGAGAAGTAATTCATCAAGTCAGAGTATATTAGTGGATTCCTGTCGAATTTCCCTTAATACAGTATATTGGCATGTGTATGTACCTTTAAATTGGTAGTACACTACAATGAATGACGCTTTAATATTCTGTCACTACAGTAGGTCTATTTTCTATCTTATAACATAAATCTAAATTAAAATAATTCATTTAAATTAACATCTACCATGTAAAGGAAGCTGAAGAAAGACAACCTTTTCCTGTAACAGATGTGCACTAAATTCTATTCTGACAAAAGTGTTCAGGACATGTGAGTTATTAAAATTGCTATGAACTATTCATTCATCATATACATGTGATTGACAAATTGCTCATTGCTGGGAAATATCAATGTCTGTTATGTTCGGCATTTGCAATTGGTGAAATGCGTGCTGTCTAAATACAAATTTGAAGACGATTGTGTTGCTTTATGTATGATAAAACAGCCTCCACTTAATAGTTAAAATATACTGCTGCAAGCTATATAGGCCAGCATACTGTACTCTCTTTTTGAATAATTTGGTCCGTATATATCTAACTCACATGCATGAGTTCTCTCTCAGACATCTCCAATGGAGATTGAAAACTAGAACCAGCTCCGTAGATGCCTTTGATCTAGAGTCAGGGGTCACCTTGGGCCAAGTTATATTGCTGGATTTAATCACTCCTCTTTCTCCCTTTCATTTTCAGGTACTCGATTGGAAATTCTTTGTAATTCCCCTGAGGGAAATGTCATTTTCACCTTTCAAAAGAAAAAAAAAAAAACATGCCCCAAACTTTCTACATCAAAAGTCCAATCACTAGAGAGATGATGGGATAGTGAAGCTGTGTAGGCAGGGAAGGGGTTGAGCAAGGGTGTGACACAAGGTAGAGGACAACACTAAAGTAAAAGAATATGGAAATGAATTCAAGTATAGGCAGAAGTGACACAGAAAAATGATCTAAAATATAACATAATAAAAGTATTGCAAAGCGGATGTGGATCTACTGTATCTTCACCCTTTAAACCAACAGCTTTCTACCTCAGAGTAGTCTCTGTTAAAGAGGCTACAGAGCCACTGTTTTCAAGAGACACCGGTGTGGAACTCTGAGGGATCAGGCAAAACTGTAGCCAGAAACAGGCTGAGATCAGGGCATGCTGAGTTTGCAGAATTTGATAAACTGTTTGAGGTCAGGGCAGGCAACTCAGGATAAGAATAGAGATTGGGCAGAGATCGGGTCAGGCAGTGAAGGTTCAAATCTAGGCAACAGGCAAAAGTCGGTTCATGGACAGATAAACATATAAACAGTACATCTTTGCAGGACTCTAGTGAACTAGAAACTCTCAGGCACTGGATTCAGGGGTGGATTGGACATAGACCTTACAGGTAAATTTCCTGGTGGGCCGATGCCCCGGGGGCCACCCAAGCCCTCCTCATGGTCGCCAGCCGGGTACATAAAGATTGTATGCTTTCAGAATTAATTAATGTAGGAGCATCAGGTACGTATGCAGTTTTTGCAGGTGGCAGTATTTGGTGCTGCACTGTCATATTTGTTGCTGCTCAGGCAATATTTTGTTCAGTATTACTACAGTATTACTGGTCCCTCCTACTTTGGTCAGTTTGGACCAACCTACAATATGGGGCCGCTTTTAGTTTTTTTCCAGGGCCACTTTAAGTTCTACATAGCACCATTTAACTGCACATGTAGACGGGAAAAAGCACTAAGGAGGAAAAAGAAGGATGCTCACATGACTCTAAGAGGAAGTAAAGGGGGAGGGTTTGCCCTGATCGGCTCACAGGCCGACAGATATCTTGCATCAGCAGGCAAGGAGATGCCCTTGCAGAACATCATTCTGTCTTGGGCTGTGAATGACAGAAAATGTACAGTGTACAGTCACAATCAAGCTTCTATTCTACTGCCAGGAACACTGAAGGGAAAGGCTAGAGATAAGAATAGTGTAGAATAGGGAAAGGCAGAGAAAGCTGTCAGCCAGGGAGTGAGAAGTTAGGAGATGAGGCTGGGTGTGTCTGGCAGCATGTTATAGCAGTAATTACTTATATCACAGCTGCAGCTGCTGCATCAAAATCAAAGGCAGTTGCCTGCTAGGACATCACTGTTATTTTTTTGCCATTTTAACAGAAATACATGCCTTGTATGTTCCATGCCGCTTCAGCTGCTGTTACTATTGCAGCCCTATGCATTTTATTACCCTATCCTTTCCACATCCACACTGCACTGCTGCTGCTGCTGCTCCCAATTAAAAGGCTTGTTCACAACAAGCCACTTTTTCTTATGAGAATTAACACTTGTGCGTGTTGTATGGGAGGGCATTCTGACCTTCTCAAGGCAAAATTTTTGGATGGTTGTTCCCCCAAGAAACCACTTTTTAAATTTTTTTATCCCATAACACTGTGTGTTTAAACACCATCTGCCCCTAATAAGGGACAATATATGGAAGTTTTTGAATATGAAAAAGCATACAGATGCCACACAGAGGTGTATTTTTTTTTATATATACGAATTTCCAGGACAATTGGAGCCAATCTGGTTTGGCCTGAACCAATATGGGTCTGAACTGAACCTTTTGAAAAATGTGGCAAACCTGAACCGAACCTCAACAGTTTGCTCATCTCTAATCAAAATTTTTGATTGGTGGGGATCCAGGTGATGAAACCTCCACAATTGCTTAAATATAGAGGCAGAGGTTTTGATTGAGTTTAATTGAGTTATCCAGGCAGAGGTGGTGTACAGGCCATATACATTCACCACTCAATCTCCCACCCAATTAAATTAAAAGGGGCACAGTAATCAGTAATGCCAATTGGATTTACATAAATTGATTTCCTTGTACCAATTTACAAATCGATTTTGTAATTGCCATTGAGTATCAGAATTTTACATGTATAGAGGATTTGAAAAACACAGCTTCCAGAAACAGTGCCATAGCTATGGACTGGTGGTGTGTGGTATTGGTATTGACATAACTCATGGAAAAATGTGGCACTGTTTTTAGAAGAAAGTAGCCATCTTTTCTTGAAACCTGTGCAACTCCTTTAGGCCACCTCCAAATGATGCGGGTTATCACATATAAGATCTGCATGAATTTCTGTGTGGATTTACACTGATGAGCAAAAGGGTAACAATGTTTTGAACTTTTGACTTTCAGGCTCCATACGGTATCTCACCATCTACTACAGCTTTGAACGTGAGAATACAATCATTTTATAGACAATCATCTTGGCTATCTCAAACATAAATTGGACTTGCAACTATTTAGCATATGATTAGTTATGCAGATTCTTGTCATCTAACTGCATTGTTACTGTTTTGCTCTTAAAACTCTACATTTTAATTTTTATTATTTTGTTAGTATTTTGTAAATCCACCTTTGGTTTCAGCACTGCCTGAATGTTTCTGGGAATCCTCTCGATCAAACGTTCTCAATGTTGGAAAATCCCTTTAAGGTTCTCACGTTCTCAATGTTGGAAAATCCCTTTAAGGTTCCTCTGGTAAATGAAAAGAACAATCAATTTCACCAATGGATTGTATAGAATGGTAAACTGGGTAGCCTAATTTAGCATTTTGAATAGAATTTTTCATGTCTATTCACTCACTGGTTTTCAGGTTCCTGTAGAAAATTGCGATCACAAAACAGGATCATGAAGGACAGGAAATTAACAATACCGGTCAATGTTATTACGCTGCTCTAACATTGTTCTTGCCTTGGTATCAGACGGCAGCCATGATCATTTTTCATGGCCAGGCTTTATGAATTCTGTTTGTCATGACTGTAACATGTGGAAGAGGAACATTTATTCTTTAGGGCAGCCCTTATCACCCGTCAAGTGTGGTTAAAATTGTGCATTATAGATTGTATTCTTGGGTGAAGGGACACTTTCATGGGTAGAACAAGCCGATAGCATTTTACCATTTTACAGATTACAATCTGCTGTAATGGCACAAATATCCACATCATTAACCTGAGCTGATCAAAGGGAAGGAGAAAGATTAATGCAAAAGAGACATTTTGAAAGCTATCGAAATTAAATGGCAAATAGAAAAAAAAAATATTGGTTTGCCCTTCAGAGCACTCTCTCTTTCCATGCCGTCCCTGCCTCCTTGTCTGGCACCCAGGCCTCTCACTTACCCGCAGCCTCTTCCTGGAACCTTACTTGTAAATCACAAATTGATAGAGTCCAGATCACAAAGTGCCTGCTTCTTACAGCTTCGTCAAGAGGAATTACTGCTGTCATCACTGACAAAAGAGCGCCCGTTATTCTGCCCACACAACATCTTCACTCCCTCTGTGTTGTCAGACCAGCTCCTTATTACAATGATGAATTAAAAGCTTCTGTATTTTTTAATCAGGACATGATAAAAGCGGCCTCCCTCCCTCCCTTTCTTTTTTTCGCTTTGCTTTATTTTTAAGTAGAGTGTTTTAACTGAGAAATTGAATGGGAGTCATGTTTTCGCTTGCAATAATTTGCCCTCTGTAGACAAAGAAGGAACATTAAAGCTGGGACTTTTTTATGTAACATAGTTTGCATTTCTTTTTTGGCCCTGATTTCTTTTGTCTATCCAAAAACCTTGGCTAGAAGCGGTAGGGTTGGTGTGTCATCTCTTACTGGAGAGTTGGGAAACTATTTGCGCTAGAAAGTGACAGAAATTGCCCCAGTACAGTTCAAGGATTTGTTGTTCTGCATTATTTCAGTATTTTGATATTGTTTGATATAGAGTGGTAAGTTGTATGGTAAAGAGCTGGAAGACATGTATATTTCACCCAGAATCCTCAGCTGGGGGAGATAAATAAAATCCACAAAGCTGCAGTGGTTTCTACATATTTTGATACAATTATGTAGATCATTTTTAATAAACGAGCCCTCAAAATAGGTTTTCTATACTACATCCTAGACATAAAACCAAGGCAAAGGAATGATATATGCATCACATTTTTGTAGTTAAGAAATACAACAGAGCCTTTATAACCAAGTTGGAAACACATAAAGATGCTTTTAGCAAGTGCTGCACTCTATTTCCATTTCCATTACTAGATATAATGCATAGGCAGGGACTACGGTGCAGGTTTACATTTACAGATGGGAGGTCATGTTAACCTTGTCTTTGTCATTTGGAAGTTTTATTAAAAGTAGCCTTTTCTACATACAGTAGTTCATATGTGGCCACAAATAATGGACAGGAAACATAAATCCACAGTGTAAGAAAGTGATGAAATGTAGGAAATGTATTTAGAAGCTGCGAGATGCTGCTAGAAAAAATACAAATCCTGTGGATTTCACTCATTTGTGCTGAAATACGTGAACAAATTTTTCATTCCAACCAAGATTTTATAAAATAAAAACTAAACTGTAAAAATGTGGAAAAAGAGGCAGCACTCTAACTTCAGTAATAGGAAAAAAAAAGTGGATTCCTTTATTCACCCGTCCTCAATGCTACATTTCAGCTCAAGTCAATGGAGTAAACAATTCAGATGCCAAAAACATGATAGATATAGCCTGTGATCCGAAAATTACATACAAGATATATATATATATATATATATATATATATATATATATATATATATATATATCTGTACTTCTTAACAATATCATGATTGCTCATAGTGGTGCACCTGTACATATCAATAAAAACACAATGGAAAATACATCATATGTGGCTCACCAAGCTTGGCGTTCCATAGTGAAGCAGTACAGACATAAAAAATAGTTTAGTGTGGGCCAAACTAAAAGGATGACATCTACACCCAAAGAGGAAGGGCCTTATTGAGTCCTTCACGAAAGTCCCCCCTCTCAATGTAGGGATAGGAGACCGGGCAAATTAGTAACGCATCCCCGGACTCCTCACCAAAACAATCCAGTGACCATGGAGATAATTACAATGAAGGTCTATCCCAAAGGGGGTGCAGCTCCCTGGTGTTAACCAAAGGCTGTTGTCTCCCAGAGAGAAGAAAAGGACCCGTCCTCAATGCAGATTACGTGTCCCAGTTTGTTAATCCATCACCCAGGATGACGAAGGTGATTAAACCACCCAGGATCCGATTGGGAACTTAAAGGGGTTCTCCTGGAATTAAGAAAATTAAAATACTTAAATATTGCTTTATAATAAATATATTCCCAAATACCTTTCGTTAGTTATAATGGATCATGTTGTCTAGGGAGCAATCATGAGGGGAAACGGAAATGGCCACCATCCTGTTAGTACTCACAAAACCTGTCCTAATCACACAGGAGGCCAAGTTACTTCACAACACTGAGGTAAAGAGCTGCCCCATCTCTGTCAGGGATTATGATCCTGAATACAGATGATAAGATCTTCCTACTTCACTGTAGGAATGGAGTTCATGAGGAGACATGAAGTACAGAGAGGATGGACAGGACAGACTGTGGTAATGGAGACTGCATATAATAGCTGCTGCTCATTATCCACACCCTCCCCTCTGTACTTCATGTCTCCTCATGAACTCCATTCTTACAGAGATTCAGCTGAAGATCATATTAAACTGTATTCAGGATCATAATCCCTGTCAAGTAGAGCAGAGAGGAGAATGAGGTGGCACTTTACGTCAGTGTTGTGAAGTAACTTGTCCTGCTGTTTTATTAGGACAGGTTTTGTGTGGACTAATAGGACGGCGGGCATTTTGTTTCTAATCATTGCTCCCTAGACAAAACAAGACATTATAACTAATGAAAGGTATGTGGGAATATATTTTTCATGAATTAATATTTAAGTATTTTCATTTTCTTAATTCCCGGAGAACCCCTTTAAAGTGTCCCAGGGAAAAAGCATAAAAGTGACCCCATGTTGTAGGTCGGTCTAAATTGACAGAAGATGGGACAAAACAAGTAGTCAGGGCCTGCAATACCGTAATGCAGCACAGAATATCACCCCAGCTGAACCAAATACCATAGTGCAGCACAAAATACTGCTGCCTCAACCACAGTATTCAACTGTATCACCGTCGTTAGGACAGTAATACAGTTGAGTTCAGGAGGGCACCTGCGGCCGTTGAGCTTCAGATCATTATGTACCTGGCCTGCAGTCATCAAGAGGGCTTGAGTGACCACCTGGGCATCGTCCACCAGGAAATTTTCCTGTTGGGTCTATAGCCAACCCTCCCCACTGAAACCACCAAAGATCAAGATGCTTTGTGGACATCAGGTAAGCAAACAAGGCCCAGAAATAAAGTACCTCATCTTACGTTTCTGTGCATATTTGATCTCCATTTTGTTTGTGGGAAATTTCACTGATACGCACGTCACACTGAGGAGCTGATTCACACTGGCTGAGAAAGTAGATATAGCATGTGAGTAAAATCTCAAGCACAGTTTCCATGGGTGGATCCTATATCGGCACAATAAGAAACTAGCGTAAATTTTTTATTTTGTGACAAACATAAGCCATGGTTACATATTGCTGCATTCATGCTGAAAAAAAGCTCTGTCCACACAGTACCCATCCCTTTCTGTTTGTTCGTAGCCTAGTTCTGCCTCTTGGTTTCTTCATGATAAATGGCATTATGTATCCAAACATTGAAAAACGAGCTTTACAGTAATTCCCACACGGCAGTTCTCCAGGGTGCCATTAAAAGTCAAAGCTTTTTTCCCAACCTCCGTGTCACTCATACACTTATCTCCGGCACACAGAGGACAAAGCTGTCTCTAATTCCTGCTTCCAATTTGCACTGCTGGGATTGTTTCTAAAATGCTTACTATTGCTGGGATTAAAAAGGCAAAATGGTAGAAATCAGAGAGTGTTTTCAGTATTTAATAAAGTCTATATTAAATTAAACATTTGTGCTATCTAAAGGAGATGGTGCATCGTGTATTCACATTCATAAACCGAGCCACAAGCGCAACCTTCCGAAACTGCTACAGTAACGTTAAAAACAAGCTCTTCTCGTCGTCGAGGAGGAATTCCAGCCTTCTCCCTTTGCTGTTCTGCACTGATCATGAGTGCTGTTGAATAGCAAGTAGACAGATGAGATTTGTATACATCCAATCACTTCCACACAAGTACAGTATGTAACAAGCTTTTATTATGCAGTTTCGCTAAAAAGAAGACTTTATGTTGATTGGAAGGAATATACTGTACCTAAATACAATGCTGCATTAGAATCTGAAGCCCATCCTCTGCTTAGCTAAGCCCACTATATACACCACTCAGAAATGTTGGTGTGCTGAAAAATTTGGCCTGCAGCCTCAGTCTCAGGCAGATATGTAAATAATTACAGGTGTGGTCTAATAAGACACTGGCTCTTGCCATAAGAGGCCATAAAAGTGCTTCCCTTGATGCCTTATAAAAAAGGATCTCAGAACTACTTTTGGGTAGTGTACCTCGCCGTGAGAGATCACTGACTGCTAGACATGCCTCTATGACATACTCGAAGACATTTTGCCTAGTTGACAGACTATATAAGGGGGCACATTACTGGACTGAGAGAAGCAAGATGAATAGCTGTTAGGAGGTGTTGGGAGTGGTACTTCCATGAGGGCCCTCACACATCGCTTACAAGTTCTGGATGGCCCAGACAGACCACCAGGATCATAGATCACCAAGAAGCACAAGCACCTCACACAGTTTCATTGTCCACCATCCAGACGCAGGTGTAAGTTCATTAAACACCCCTGTCTCTGCATGGTCCATTTCCAAGTGCTTAGCAGAAGGAAATTTGGTGTCATGGTGGCCATTACGTGTCCTGCCATTGACAGCCAACCACCGTTGCCTACGCTTGCAGTGGTGTCCTGAATGACAAACCTAGACTGAAATGGACTGGAAAAGTATCATTTTTAGCATCCAGTCTAGGTTTTGTTTGGGATCCCATGATGGTCGGATTTCACTACAGAGACCTTATGGTGAGCGCTGTGAGGCAACACATTGTCCCAACTGCTGCTGTGATAATCTGGGGAGCCATTACATATGACAGTCATCCCTAGTATTGATACAATGGACACTAACAGCTCAGCGATATGTGCAGGACATCCTGCAATGATGTGTATTGGCTCCCATGGCAGGCCCTCCAACTGGCATTTTTCAACAAGATAAGGCCCCATTCACACGACCGTATGAATGGGGCTGTATGTATTCCGCAAAATTGCGGAATAGATGCAGCCCCATTCACCTCTATGGGAGCGCACAGCCGCGGCACGGAGACAGCTCCGTGCCGCGGCTCCGCATAAAAAGATAGAACATGTCCTATACTTGTCCGCATGCACGGACAAGTATAGGCATTTTGAATGGGGCCGCCCGGCGTGTGTTCCGAGTGGTGCAAGAGCGGAGCAAGAGTTTCTCATGAATGTTTTCCTTGACCTGCTCAGTAGTCAGATTTATTGTCAATTGAGCAGTTAAAATTCATGGGATGTCCCTAATGAAGTGGAGCAAAACCCGGGTCAGGCGATTTGAATGTTACATGTGCTGTTCAAGCGTTTCTCTGTAAGTTATTAAAGTGTCTTTGTGCAGAGCCTATTGTTGCAGATCTGTACTATGTTATCGTTCTTTTGAGAATAAGGTGCACGGAGGTTCGACCATAAGTGGGTAAAGCCATATCCGAGTTAAGGAGAAGAAGTTGGAGTGTGAAAGAACTTTGTAGAGGAGATTTGAAGTTAATCTCAACTCTTGCGGAGAGCATTCACCTCATAAGAAAAGTAACTCCACCTGTTTCAAAGAGCGGAGGTCCGTGTTTGCGTTTTTATTACTTTTGCCTCCACTTGCCTTCTTCCCATAGGAAATCCTTGTACCATCTCTTCCCCAGAAAAGGAGAACACACTCAAGCATGGACAGGGTAACCATGAGCACTCAACGTTTTGTGGCTATATAATCTCATACACTGCAAGCTTTGATGTTCTATGTTCTGACATCACTCTATCATATCCAGCATGGAAACCAACCTGATTGACTTGTTCATTTGTCAAAAACAGGTTAGGAGACTCCAAATCGGGAAAAAAAAAAAAACATGGGGAAGATGTACATGAAGTAACCAACTACATAAACATATCTGTTAAAAACCAATGTAATCCTGTAAAGTCTTTCTAAGGCTACTTTCACACTGGCGGCAGGCCTGATCCGGCAGGTGAAGGGTGCTGCCGGATCAGGCCTGCCGCAGTGACATGTGTGGAGCCGGAACCGCGCTCCGGCCCCACACATGTCACACAGTACATACATAAACATAAACATACACACACATATAGACATACATACATACTTACATGCTCTCCGGCAGGTCTTCGGAGCGTCAGAGGGACAGGACGGCTCACACAGGTCACGATTCCGCACAGCGCCCTCTGCTGGGAGCCTGGTGGAATCATGACGATTCCACCAGGCGCCCAGCAGAGGGCGCTGTGCGGAATCGTGACCTGTGTGAGCCCTCCTGTCCCTGACGCTCCGAAGACCTGCCGGGGAGCATGTAAGTATGTATGTGTGTTTGTATGTCTATATGTGTGTGTATGTTTATGTGTGTGTCTGTGTCTGTATGTGTCTATGTGTAGCCGGATCCGTAATGGACTCCATTGAAAGTCAATGGAGGGCGGATCCGGTTACCATTATGGTCACACCAGACGGATCCACCCCCATTGACTTGCATTGGGGGTCATTCCGGATCCGTCTTGGTGCGGATGCCTGGACCGGAGAGCAAACCGCAGCATGCTGCGGTTTGTTCTCCGGTCTGAAGACGGAACGGAATGCTTTCAGGAGCATTCCGTTGTCTTCAGTTCAGTTTTGTCCCCATTGACAATGAATGGGGACAAAACTGAAGCGTTTTATTCCGGTATTGAGCCCCTATGACGGAACTCAATACCGGAATTTTAAAACGCTATTGTGAAAGTAGCCTAAGGCTTTTTAACTTCAAGTGATAAAATCTTAATGAGTAATCAAATCCTCCAGGTCGACATTTTCATTTTCTTGTTCTCACTTTTTGGCTGAAAGCATGGTATGATGATTGAGCATAGCCTTTAGGGAACATAATATAACTGAACATACACATTAGATTACTTAGATCTTCTGTAACTGCCACTTTTGGCGGCAACCAACTAACCTCTATGTTGGCTTCTTGACTCTAACCCCCAAAAGGAGTCAGGAGAAAAGAAAGACTGGACAGTTGAATTTCAACATGCCTGATTCGTTTGTTCTATAGGTCATAAACAACCATCAGAGCTTTCATTAAACTATACAGAACTCAGATGGCTGACAACTATCTGAAGTGTATGGCTAGCCTTAAGCGTTCAAAGCCTTAGGTGTTCAATTAGTGCAAAAGTGTAAGTGTGGGGCCTCTTAGTATAGTCAAAAGATGACCCTACATAGGCAAATAGAGGGAACCTGAACCCATGTCCTTTTTTTGGGGATCAAGCTGTCCAAAAATGTGATTTTAAAGGACCTGCCTGCTATGAATGTACATATGATAGTACTTGTACACAAAACAACTTGCTTTGTGATCTTTCTATAATCCTCTATTTAGCTGATTTGCTTGGAAACAAAGAGAATTCATGCAGGCCAGAGACATGAGGGCAAACATACACTTTTCTCCTACGGTGCTGCCTTAAATTGATTTCCACTTTGGTCACTCTCCTCTGCATTATTACAAAGAATTGCCAGGAATATAGTCAAGCAGTGAAAGTCTTTCAGTGAATAACTTAGAGTGGGAAATAATGCAACATTCGTACTTGTTTTGATATGTAACAACCAGAAATGGTGGAGTAAATTCACCAGGGGGATTGTATTTGGAGAGTCAATGGAGAATAGACGTTTTTAAGATTTTAAAGTGCCTACTTTATTAAGATAACCTCTTGTAAACTGAAGACAGTCCAGCCTTCAGCTCTTATCCCACAGCCTTCAGCAATGGCTGATTATTTATTTCCCCTGCAGAAGTCCTCATTAAGGTATGGTCACACAACATGGTTGTGATGCAGCCACACAGAGGTTGAGTACCACGAGGCTCTACGAGCCACAGCAGGCTCCTGCATTGTTGATTGTCACATGCCACCTCCTTAGGGAATTGTGATATTACAAGCAGGTGATTCAAATAATTGACTGACCATGTAATACAGGCTCTTCTATGGTTGATAGCTAGCAGTCCAGGGAGAGAACCTCCCTGTAATATCCTTTGGCTTTAAAGGGAATGTATCACCTGTATTTTTAATAGTTAAGTTAATGTTTTTAAAAAATCAATATATTGCAAAAATGAACATCATAACATAACAGTTCCCTCTCAAATCACCAGAGTAGTCAATAATCAATGGGCGATTAGCATGAAGCATCAGAAATGAATGAATCGGCATGGGCTTTTTTAATTTTCAGGCTAAGATTTGTCTACCCTGTTGCTGGATGCCAATCGCCCCTTGTATATTGTTTGAGTCTACGTTGGTGCACTTTGCTCCAAATTTATCAAATTAAGGGAACACTTGCTTTTCAGTCTAATAGGGAAACTTATCATCTCCCTTGTGCCTGAAAAGTGACATTAATACATTGCAAACAAAATAGTTGCATCTTCCACTTTTTCAATGCCTTTGCCACTTTTCAGAAAGGGGAATGGGCACTAAGATGGGAAGGGGTGCAATCAGCAGACGCAACTAATTTATCTTAATTTATGCCAGTTTTCTGACGCAAATGAAGCCAGAAATCTACAGCAGATCAGAACTGCCTTAGATTTCCATTTAGGCGCATGGACTGCTGGAGGATACACCTAATATCTGACAAGGTTTGTGCCTCATCATAAATTTGCTGCATCGTCTGGCAGCACAGGAGATATCAAGACCAGCACTGGGCTTGATAAATCTGCCCCTAGGACTTTGGTCTAGAAATGTTACTTTAGTGTTTGTATTCCACCCGTACTGGAATGAGACTGCAGTGATGTGAAAGCTCTGGATTGAAATGAATGAACATTGATAACAATTTCCACTTTTCCATCCACTTTTGAAAACTGGAGTGAGTGGTGTAAAAATACAAAGTCTCACATTTTTGTGCAAATAAGCCCAAAAAGTCTCAAAAGCCATATTTTGCAGCTTTTGAAAAGCCAATATTCCGGTGTGCAGAAAGTGATAAATCCCCCCACGGTCATTTTCTGATGATGCACTCCCTTTCATAAACAGATTTTCTATACGCCCATTGAATTGCTAAAAAAATTATACATGAGGCCGTGCTAAGACTGAAAAAATAAAAGCAGCCATAACTAGCAAATATCATTTATAATCTTTTCACATAGGCCTTTGGTTTTATGTACGTTTCTGGTGCTCATACTCAAGAATTCTCCTGATGTTAGAGAGATAATGTATTCCTGCAGCCATTTAAACCAAGCGCTCTAAGATAAATTACATGTCTATAGTTATTTCCCAGGTGATGGCTGAACAGAAGTGACAAGCGCAATCTCTTTCTCTCGTCCGGGCTCTCACACATGCATATTGGCCTGCAATGATGTGACACATACATAGGTGTAGCAGAGCTGTGTCGGCCACTCTCCCTTGAGGTTACGTTGCTTTTTCCTGTCCTCAGTTCACAGTCAGGAAGCCACCTGATCCTCATCTTCCCAGACATGTCAAGTCATTTTAAGTTTTCTATGCTCAACTCCATCTGCATTTAGACAGTTCTGAAATGAATTGGTTTAGATTAAAAATCCATCTTCGATATATTGAATACATATTTTCTGACATATTTAGCAGGATGTAACCTTTTTAGATCATACTTTGAAATTGTTGCGCATAGTTTAAATCTTGAAATACACAGGGAGAATCACTTATAGACAGGAAATTTTCAAAAATGCCTTGCAAGGATATATCAAGGATACTACAAGGTGTATTCCAGTTGTCCAGTCACCCCGCTATTCAGAGGATAGTGAATAACTATCAGGCCTCTTGCCCACAAACCTATCTGTATTTTGGTCCGCAAACCACAGATCTGCAAAATACGGTCACCTTCAGTGTACTTTCAGCATGGATGGCAAAAGGATGACATATGATAGAAATGAATGGGTCCGCATACGATCAGCAAGCAATGCGGATATGAAATACAGTTGTGTGCATGAGTCCTTAGAATTGTGGGCGTCCGATCCACTTACCTTGTACCCCTCAAAGCCCCTGAAACAAACAGAGTAGCTGATCAAATATGAGAACTGCCGCTCTGGTCATCTGTCACGGACATGTCTGTGACAGGTATCAGGAGGTCTGTCAGAATGGCAACCCATGGGTTAAGCTGACAGGTTCTCCTTTGATTGTTTTGTTGTTGCTGACATTCACCACACCCTCCCCCTTCAGTTGTAGGTATCTTTGTAATTATCTTTGTCTATTTAGTGTTGGTTCTCTCACCATGCTGTGCGGTTTATATTTTCTGTGGTCATTTGGTGTGTGTTTCTCTGTGGAGATCCCATTGCTGCCACAATCTTCAGGAAACCTAAGTGTCTTCCTTCCCTTTCATTTATTTGTGTATAGCTTCCCAGCTTTTGGTGTTTGGGCCTGAGGGGAGACTACTGTTCGTCCAGGTTGGTGGAGGAACAGTTTGTCTCATTACTGTCACTGGCTTCGGGGTCCTTCAGGGACAGTTAAAGTGTCCCAGGTTTCCAGCGTATGAACTCGCCTACATTCTAGGTCTGTTCATACTGTTAGAAGGGCAGGACTGGAGTCAGGGTTTGTATAGGAGGTGACCATCTGCCTTTACTCTTCCAGGCCTAATCCCATTTCCTTTCCCCCCTCTTCCTCCTGCGCTTGGTGTGGGATATCCCACCCCCACACCAGAGCGTGACATCATCTCTATGGAAGATCCAGAAATAACAGAGTTCTGTACTTATTCTCAACTCCTGTAGAGATGAAAGTAGCGGCAGTGCGCTTACTAGACCAGCCACTCCATTCATTTTGGGGGGGCTATGAGGAGTACAGGGTAAGTGTTCTCATGATCTGTGAGGGTCCCAGAAATAGGGCCCCCACCAATCTAATTATCCTGTGGATATGGGATAACTTTTAAGAAACAGAATATTAAGATATATTAAGTATATATCTGCATATGTGTTGTGTGGAAAGATGGACAGGAATTGATGTATAATTTGTAAAATAATACTGAATATCACAAATGTGACCTGTCGCCATCTTATGTCCAGTAAAAGGTTCTTGTATATCAGTACTATTTTGTCAATGGTGTAATCAGGGGCAGAGCTATGGGGATGAACTGGTAATTCTCACACTCGGGCCCTCATGTCTGATGGGGCCCAAATGGCTCTCTGCCACTTTAGAAGACAGATTTTAGTCCTCCTCCTGGGTGGGCCCTTTCTGAGTTTGGGCCCCAAAGCAGCCGCTTTCCCTGCTTCCGCCATAGCTATGCCCCTGATCACAGACCTGCACTTTGAGGATCTGGGGAAAAAAGTATATAAAAGTACTGTATATTAAAAATCAAACAGAAAACTGATAATAAAAATTATACAAACAAATTCATTTTTATAATTAAGAAATAACGTAAGTTGATAAAACAATCTTGTTGCACTCTAGGTAGTTTGGATCGGAGTAGGGTTCCCACCCCGTATAATACAATAGCAATAAACTCCGATTCGTTTTGAGTTACTTTATTTAAGCAATGGCGGCAATGGTAATACAGAGTAACGTTTCGGCCGTGTTGGCCTTCTTCAGACTCTGTTGCCGTGTATAATATGTGGACCAGGAATAGAGCGCAATGGTAGGCACGCAGCAATTGCTGCTGTAGCGGAGCGCTCCTCCGCTACAGCAGCAATTGCTGCGTGCCTACCATTGCGCTCTATTCCTGGTCCACATATTATACACGGCAACAGAGTCTGAAGAAGGCCAACACGGCCGAAACGTTACTCTGTATTACCATTGCCGCCATTGCTTAAATAAAGTAACTCAAAACGAATCGGAGTTTATTGCTATTCTAAGAAATAACGTAAGGCAGAGTAAGTAAAAACTGTATATGGGATAATGTACTGGAAACCATAGAGATTAAAGGCAGGTTTTCTGTTCCAAACTATGACCCGGAGCGAAGAGATGTTACAAAAAATGTCTCTCACTCTGGAGGACCAAGCATGTCTATGTATTAGAAAGGCAGCCCATCAACTAAACTGGGAAATGTGTAATACTTTTCTCCTGTTTCTCTTGTGCTGTAGGGAAATTGAACACTTGCTGCTGGATTCCAAGCTGATCGCTGGGAATCTGATCAGAGTGACATCCTGTGACCTGTTTTCTGTCCTTAGTGTACTTTTAGTCAAGATTGGCAGTCCAATGTGGACGACCTCTTTAATGAAATATGGTGGTGAAAGCATTTTCAATGGGGACATCTGCTGTGCCACAGCAAAATGGGTTTATGTTTTCGTTAGCTTTTCTGTAATGTTCTTATTTTTCCCCAGAAATAAAAATTGCAAATCCGTGTAAAACAATTTAAAAGATACATTCAGTTTCTATAAGTTTCTGTTGAGCTTGGAGAACTGTTCCCAGAGAGACAGGTAAAAACAATTGGCGGTGCCGCAAAAGGTTGCTATTGGGTGAGTGCCTTCGTTTCCTTGCATCTTTACTATAGCATGACTTAATGAGACTGGAGTGTAAATTCTTTCCATTGTGGGGGTGTGGAAAGCACAGTTGACCAAGAAAGCCATTGTTCTGTTCATTTAGAAAACGCCAAGTCGGCAACTAATGTACTTAGCTGGCCAGTAGAAATTCCCCTTATCCTGCAGTTAGTGCAGAGAGTAGAAAAGTGCTTTACCTATAATCTGAATCATTCACAGCATAAAATGTAATAAATATGCTTTCATAAACTAATGAGGATGTTTATATCAATTATCACTGAAAGTGCACTTGTGAGCAATAACAGAGCAGTACTTATAAAACTCCACAGCTAGCTGCACATTTTATGTCTTCTACTAAGTAGGGTGCAATGTGGATGCGTTCGGGAAAAACAGATCTGTATGAAAATTGGACTGCAGGTCTAAAGTAATGGAGTGAATTCACATGTAACAGATTGGCTGCCAATTTTCACTGCAGATTTTACCTCTTTCCATGTAACATGGCTGAATTTGAAGCACAATACACAGTACAATCTGCATTTAGTATGCCATAATAAGGGTAACACATGAAAATCATACATCATATAGTGCAGGGTCCCCCAAGCTTTTTTGTACCAGGGACCGGTTTCATGCAGGACAATTTTCCCTTGGACCGGGGAGACTTGGGAAGGATGGGTGTCATCAGGAGGGGGTAAATCACCCACATAACATTTAGTATTAATGCCTCCTGTTGCGCCCCCAGTAGTGCCCTCTTCACATAAAATGCCCCCAGTAGTGGCCTCTTTACATATAATGTTCCCCTGTAGTGCAATCTTTACAAACAAGTGCCCCTCAGTTGTGGCCTCTTTAAATATTATGCCTCCAAAGTAGTGGCCTCTTTAAACCTAGTGCCCCTAAAGTAGTGCCCTCTTTAAACCTAGTGCCCCTAAAGTAGTGGCCTCTTTAAACCTAGTGCCTCCAAAGTAGTGGCCTCTTTAAACATAGTTCTCCCCAGTAGTGCCCACTTTAAACATGGTGCCCCCCAGTAGTGGCCTTTTTAAATATAGTGCCCCTCCTCAAGTAGTGTCTCTCTCTTTCTTTCTAACAAAGCTAGAACCAGCCCTATACCTCACATGGTTTCAGAGATCTCCTCATTTACTGCTCCAGTTGCACTGCTAGATTTATTTCAGGCAGGCAGCTCAGGGGCGTGCCCTTCCTTCTGCATATCTCTCTCTCTCTCTATCACGGCTTAGAGGATGTGTCCTTTCTGCTGTATCTCTCTCCCTGCTGTAGCTCTTTCTTTGTAAGTGTCACAGCTTCTAACAGTAGATATGGCTGGTGGTGGTTGGTGGATTGAACTGAGTATGTGTGTCCACTTCAAAATGTTACTAAGGTGGACAGAGAAATAAGAAAAAGTACAAACAACAGGTGGCGCTATACAGATAACTCAGTGTCTATACTAAATTTTTTATTACATGCAATTACAAAAATATTCAGCTCCAGGTGCTGGTTTGAAAAATGTAGAATATTTTCCGAGGACAACCGCTTTAACACTTGCAGATCTTGCAGCAACACCCATATATGATCTTACACATGCAAAACATTGTCAATGGATTTTTGTATGTACTGTAAATCTCTATTATGGTATTTTTTAAATTGATTTGAAGATTTCGGATACTTATAAAGGCTTCTAAATGTAAGACAGCTTCCTTGCTGTTTTACATTTAGACTATTTTCTACGCCTAAACCAGGCGTAGATAATGTAAATAAGACAGGCCTGCTGGCCCATCCCCTTCTCCACCCACACCACACTGACTTTTTTAGACAGAATTTGCAGATTGCTGCACAAAAAGACCTTAGCACTGCAATATGTGCCAGAAATACACCTAATACAGTGATCCCTCAAGATACAATATTAATTGGTTCCAGGAAGACCATTGTATGTTGAAACCATTGTAAGTTGAGTAATCGGTTCCAAAGCCCCAAAATGTAATCAAAGATAAGAGAAAATGAAGATTTAAGAAAAATAAGCAGATAACTAAGACAAATAAAACAACTCCTTACATATAATAGTCAGGAACAGATGCTAACTAGCAACTTATACAGATATTTTACCAGAGAAGTGACCTGGATTGGTTGGATCTAAGTCTGAGACATTGTATGTTGAGTCTGGTTTCAACTTACGATGGGTCAGAAAAGACCATTGTATTTTGAAAATATTGTATCCTGAGGCCATTGAATCATAAGGGATCACTGTATAGCTGTATTTCTGGTTAGTAAATGACCCCCTCATGCACACTGTAATGCCTTGGGCATAGACCCTGGACTGTGGCAGACAGAGCCCATACTGATTCGTACTGCAGGGTCTCCTTATGCTGCGTGACACTTTTTGAGCACAAGAGAATCCCACCTTAACTCAATTCTTCTCTATTTGAGAAATCCTCAATTTTATGCATTACACGTCACAATTTTTTTCTTGTGGTTTCAAATTGAAGCCTTTGAGAAATACAACTCAATATGGACCCACAGGAATCAATTAGTTTGTATTACAGATCCATAAGAAGACGAATCTGATCTCATTGCATGCACTCTAAAGCCTGCAAAAAGAGTCTCTAAAAATATAGGTTCTGCTTCAAAACTGTTAATAATTTTACCCTGTTAGGTGTATTTTTTATACTATACAATATATGTCCATATGGTCCTGCATGCACCCAAAATGATCCCAAAATTGTTAGCAACAATTAATTAATCATTTGAAATTTCAAGGGCCCAAATAAACTAGCTTTGGATTGGTGGCATAAGGTGACACAGATGGCTTTAGTACTCATTTTAAGAAATGAGGAATAACTTGTTGTGAATTTCTGGGGTGGTTGTTTCACATTTTCCTTAGAGGGGTTGTCTTCTCTTTTACAAGTGATGGCTACAGTAGCATTGATGCCAAAATAGTTAGTGGAACTACAAAGCTTCATCCATGGAAGTGAATGGGAACAGCACAGTAGCTCCATCCTGAGGAGGCCCAAAGACCCTTGTGCCGCATAAGAAGACACCGGTAAGTGCATGTTGGTCAAGTTACACCTCTGGCTGGAGGGAAGGGATTAGGTGAAGAATTAGGCATAGGGAGGGAGAGGGGATTTCAATTTTTTCTCTAGGCAGCATGGATGCTATGTGCTTCCCTGCCCCTGGCCACAAAGCACTGAGGGAAGGGGAGCCCAAGCTGAACTCTTACACCAGGGCCAATGAGCCTTTAGCTACGCCCGTGGCTCCATCCACTGCACAACTGACAGAGTTATCTATACTCCAGGGCCAGAGGTACGACAGAATAGCTGATCAGCGAGGGCATGTGGTGCCAGAGCTCCGCAGATCAGATAGTGAGACTAAGCCATTGTTTTTAAAATAGTGAATAACCTCTTTACATGGACATTCAAAGCAACCAGTTATCCAGTAAATCTGCAATATCATTCAAGGCTCAAATTAGCATTATTATTTTTTGGAAAGTAAAACAATATCATTTTTGTTTATTATAGCCCTATCCATTGAAAATGGACAGAAATGTGAAGTACAGATTTTCTTGACTATTTCCTTTTGTACTGTAAGAGCATAATCTTCTAATACACTTGTGCACACGGATGCCAAATGTATGCCCTTAAGCCAACATATGGTGTAGCTAATTTGCCTGTTTTTATCTAATGTTTTCAAGTTGGCATGCTGCTTCTGCACACGATACAGATTTTCTACGTAGGAGGAAGAGCACATATAGTTTTGAGGCTAAAGCATCAGAAATAGGAGGCATGAGTTTCTTACTTATAGTGGATTTTCGGTACCTACTACTGTATATATTCCACATGACTACTGTATAAGTGCACAATACATCCCTGTAATGCAGATGGTGGGGATGCTTTACTGTTTTGTAAGCTCAGATGTCCTTTTTAACATTCTAAGGATACTTTCACACTTGCGTTGTTAATTCTGGTATAGAGATCCGGCACAGGATCTCAATACCAGAATTAAACGGATCAGTTTTGATTTTGCACATCAGGATGGATCAGTTTCATTAGGATGCGGTTGTGTGAAATCAAAACGGATCTGTCACTAAATACATTAAAAATCAATGAGTGACGAATCCGGTTTTTTAGACTCCTAAAATAACTGATCCGTCATCATTGACTTACATTCAGTGGAGTACATAGAGAAGTGAGGGCCCCATAGCATGGATCAAACCAGGCCCCCCACAAAGGACAGAAGGGTTTCCACCTAAACCCCTTTTAATGACCCTTGGGCCATTTTTCCATTGCCTCATTTGCTATAAGTTGTTCCTTTAGAGGGTAGAGTCCTGACCAGGTTTTCACCTCCAGTAGAAGAGGAGATAATCCCTACTAACACTGGGTCCCCTCTTGCCATGGGCCCCATAGCAGTCGCCTGGTCTGCTGTAGTTACACCCCTGCTTATATTGTTTTCAGTGACGGATCCATTTTTTATGACTGGACACAAAACTGCAGCTTGCAGTGGTTTTGTGTCCAGTCACAAAACAGAATTCTGACGGAGCAGAAGACATCCTGATAAATCCTGAACGGATCTCTTTCCATTCAGAATGCATGAGGACTAAATGGAAACATTTTTTTCCGGTATTGAGATCCTCTGCCAGATCTTAATACCGGAAAGCAACAACACAAGTGTGAAACAGGCCTAATTTATTTTTCCTGTTTTTCTTTTGTAACCTTGTATTATTTATTTATTTGTGTATTAATTTATTCATTTTTATACATGTGTCTTTTGGAACTGTGTATTGAAACATTGGATTTGGACACCTTCACAGAATAACACTGTCTCTTTATTCTGCACGCACTCGGCTGCTCTTCATAGGCTGAATACAGAGCCAGCACACATGTAAATGAAGCTTTGGGTGGACTCCAACTATAGATGTCCATTACACCACATGAAACAATGACAGAACCATTGAACTGTAACTAGGAAGGAAATTATATTTCTAAACCAGTTGGAAACACAGTATCTAAGAAGTTTTAGCTGCTAAAAGAGAAGTCTAGAGAAAAGAGGAATGGGGGGTTGCGTCTACAATTTGGTGACAACACGCTGGCTCATCTTTCCTTGAAGAGCTTCACCAAATGAGATCAGTCAGGTCAGCGAGCTCCAGGAAATAGGGTCATTGAAAAGACAGTAGCAATCAGAGATATAGAATTATCTCAGTTAAAACCCAGAGTGAATAGATTCTCCGGGATTGTGCTCCATACAAAGAGCGATGCAGCTTCAATAAAGGGAAGTAGCATATAGGTTGCTTAGGAGACTGAGCAGCTATACTGTTTTTATATTAAACACCATTTTGGGACCTTTACGTGCATATATCTTTATAGGTTTGCCTCAACAGAAGCAATGGAGATTATACCAAAGCTGAATAACTATTATAGTAAATGAAGGCTTTGGTCATGCCATGTATAATATTACAAAGAACAATGTTATAAAGTGTCTATGATAAAAAAAAAATATTTATTTCCTGCACACCAAGTGTATTACAATATCTTTGTGGATACTTTATGCATAATATTAGAAAGCTGTATAAAGGGAATTTTGATAAGTAATCAATAAAGGGGTATTTGGGGAATTTGATATTGATGGCCTATCCTCAGGATAGGTCATCAATATTAGATCAGCAAGGGATAAGCTGTTTGAAGAGGCTGCTGCGCTCACCAGACCTGTGGTCTCTTCACAGCTTACTAAGTACAGCACATTGTATAGTGGCTGTTCATGGTATTGCAGCTCAGCCCCATTAACTTGAATGGGACTGAGTAGCACCTAGGTCACGTGCACGGGCGTAGCTATAGAGGAAGGAGTAGAAGCGGCTACTTTGGGGCCTGAAGTCAGATGGGGCCCATCCAGGAGGAGGACTAAAAGATTTTATTGTCAGCATTTATTATCAGTGACATGATATATAGTACGTATGTGTAGGAAACGGATAAAGCAGCTGCTGGGCCTGGTCTGAGAGAGTCATCTTCTAGAAGAAGGCGGTGCAAGGAAGTTGCTGTGGGGCCCAGTAATTTCTAGTTATGCCACTGGTCCACTGGTCATGTGACCTATCTACAGTGAAGTCACTGGCCTAGGAAGTGGCCTAAGTACTTGCGGCCTGCTGGGTGGGAGTCCTGTGAGTCGGACCCCTGCTGATCTGATATTGATGACCGATCCTGAGGTTAGGCCACCAATATCAAATTCCTGGAAAACCCCTTTAATGTTCTTATTCATTATGATTGTTAATGGAAACCATTGATTGCTTGAGTAGTCAGATTATGGAGAAGGGCAATTGTGGGGAGCTAAAATAGTCTGCCCTTTATAATAACTATTCAATTTTCACTGCCATAAACAATTGCTTTAAAATGTATATCCACCTTCACAATTAATTATACCCAGTGTTGTCTGATCCCACAGTCATATTTAATTCCATTTGCCCCCTAATTCTTATTAACATACATTTCATAGATAAGTTGAAGGAGTAGGCATGGGGTATGGGTGCAGGATCAGACTACACAGTGCTTGTTTGTACTCTGTTACCAGATATACTGAAAATTATAAGAACATCTTTTAACTAGTTACTTCATTTAAAAAATATATATTTTTATTGTTTCAGGACCAGTTCAACAAATGGTATGATATATCTTGCCTGCAAGACATGGAAATCTGGAATTCACTTGACAGCCCTGTTCTGTGCTGGCCCATTAATATGGAGTGATACTGTATTTCAATTTGGTGAGACCATTTTGTCTGATGCAAATTTATCAAATGTTGCACAATGCTTAATAAATCTAACACTTCTGTCTTAAGATGATACTCCTGTTTCTACACCACCCCTTCATTCGACTAAGGTGGCATCAATTTTCACAATTTTTTACAGTCAATAAGCATTACATTAGTTTGGCAGGCTCACTACTCTTAAAAACTAGAGTGAGCAGCATAATAATGCAAAATGTTTAGGCAAATAATAACAAAAAGCTGCAAAGCATTATTTGCGACTTTTTGAAGCCAAAATTTTGAAGTGAAAGACTTGATTTTGAAGAAAGAATTAGTTTATTTTTATACATGTATCTTTTGGAGCTGTTTGAAACACTGGAGTTGGACACCTTCACAGAATAACACTGTCTCCATATTCTGCACGTACTTTAACACTTTCCCGACCACCAATAGTAAATTTACTGTGGAAGTTGGTTATTTAAATATGGCCCCTGCTCATAAGCACAGTGATCACCATGGCCGCCAGGTGGCTGCTGTTTTCACTATGGACACCTAGGGCTAATATCTATGATCGGCGATAATGCTGATCGTAGACATTTAACCTTTCAGAGAACATAGTGAAATTCTCATAGGCTCCAATGCTAATGTTTTGGAGTCTATGAAAGAAACTATTTGATGATGCATGTTCAAGTTTCCTAGGAGAGCTTCTACAAATTGTGAAAAAAAGAAAAAAGTTTTAACAAAATAGAAAATAGAAAAAACACAGAACACAGAACAAACATCCTTTTTACTGCATTCTGAAGTCTAAGAAAACATAAAAAACACCATAAGGGACCACATTAACCTACAGTACTATCAGTGGGTTTGAAGGGTAAAATCAGGCTGACAGGTCCCTTTTGTGCACGGAAATCAAACAGAAGGAGCTAGAAACAGATGCAAATAACCTTAAACTGAGAACAATAAGAACATATGCCTTGAATTATGTGCCACTTGTGAGTTATACCAGAATTTTTATATTTAAAGGGTAAAATTCATTAAAGACATTATTTAAGGTCACCTTAGAGATTTGTAGCTTGCTGGGTGGGTGGTCATGGAGTGTATTCCTGTTTGTGCAAAGGTGTACGTTTCTTGGGAGCCTCCATTACTAGACAATAACCCTAAAATGTATTCCTTATTTATATTCATAACTATCATACAGTAGGAATATCTTGATGGATGGAACTGGGGCAATGAACAAGATACATAGTTAAGGGAGTCTGAGAGAGTCTGGAAATAGAACCCCTGAGAAACTCAAGTCAAAATGAAAAAAGGAGTTTTTAATTGTAATTGTGTAAAAATAATTTATGATGTATTAAACATGCACAATTTAATGACCCTCACACTCTCAATCCTCTTGTGCTTATGCAGAAAGCATGCTAATAGGCCTACTCCCATGAAAAAATATGACAGAAATCTAATATACAGTAGGCACAGCTATCGTAATAATAACAACAATAACACAGCAATAGTGAAATAAATGTTATACATAGGTGAGATACTCTAAGAAAGACATAATTAGCCTTTCCCAAATATATACTCATACAAGTTGGGCTCTGGGCAGGCCGTTTTTTAACGCCTGTTTTTGGCATAGAAAATGACTTAAAAATAACTTAAATCTATAGCAGCAAGGGAGTTGGCGTAGATTTAAGCGAGTTGCACGGTCGCTGGTAAAGCGCTAAATCACCAGTCTTAGTAAATGTCACCCCAAGTTTTTTATGTTAAGCATTTTTTTAAATGATATTAGATTCATTTTTTATTTTTACATGTCACTATATTTAAATAAAAATCATAAAAGTGTGCACTGGCCACTAGGTCTAAAACATGTTGAGACTTCCTGTGCTTTGAGAGCACCCATGTGAACCATTCACACAATAGTCTGGAGGGAACCTCTATGACTTCTAGAGGAGAACATTCTAAGTATGCTCGGTGACCAGTGTAGAGGTCAGGCGTGAGCCGATAAGCTGTGATATCACCTACTGTGAATGGTGTTATCTCTACAGAGGTGTTAGGCTACTTTCACACTAGCGTTTTATAATTCCGGTATTGAGTTCCGTCATAGGGGCTCAATACCGGAATAAAACGCTTCAGTTTTGTCCCCATTCATTGTCAATGGGGACAAAACTGAATTGAAGACAACGGAATGCTCCTAAAAGCATTCCGTTCCATCTTCAGACCGGAGAGCAAACCGCAGCATGCAGTCCAGGCATCCGCCCCAAGATGGATCCGTCATGACCCTCAATGAAAGTCAATGGGGACGGATCCGTTTGGTGTGACACAATGGTGAACAGATCCGTCCTCCATTGACTTTCAATGGAGTTCATGACGGATCCGTCACCTGCACACATACAGTACAGACCAAAAGTTTGGACACACCTTCTCATTCAAAGAGTTTTCTGTATTTTCATGACTATGAAAATTGTAGATTCACACTGAAGGCATCAAAACTATGAATTAACACATGTGGAATTATATACTTAACAAAAAAGTGTGAAACAACTGAAAATATGTCTTATATTCTAGGTTCTTCAAAGTAGCCACCTTTTGCTTTGATTACTGCTTTGCACACTCTTGGCATTCTCTTGATGAGCTTCAAGAGGTAGTCACCTGAAATGGTATTCCAACAGTCTTGAAGGAGTTCCCAGAGATGCTTAGCACTTGTTGGCCCTTTTGCCTTCACTCTGCGGTCCAGCTCACCCCAAACCATCTCGATTGGGTTCAGGTCTGGTGACTGTGGAGGCCAGATCATTTGGCATAGCACCCCATCACTCTCCTTCTTGGTCAAATAGCCCTTACACAGCCTGGAGGTGTGTTTGGGGTCATTGTCCTGTTGATAAATAAATGATGGTCCAACTAAACGCAAACCGGATGGAACAGCATGCCGCTGCAAGATGCTGTGGTAACCATGCTGGTTCAGTATGCCTTCAATTTTGAATAAATCCCCAACAGTGTCACCAGCAAAGCACCCCCACACCATCACACCTCCTCCTCCATGCTTCACGGTGGGAACCAGGCATGTAGAGTCCATCCGTTCACCTTTTCTGCGTTGCACAAAGACACGGTGGTTGGAACCAAAGATCTCAAATTTGGACTCATCAGACCAAAGCACAGATTTCCACTGGTCTAATGTCCATTCCTTGTGTTCTTTAGCCCAAACAAGTCTCTTCTGCTTGTTGCCTGTCCTTAGCAGTGGTTTCCTAGCAGCTATTTTACCATGAAGGCCTGCTGCACACAGTCTCCTCTTAACAGTTGTTGTAGAGATGTGTCTGCTGCTCGAACTCTGTGTGGCATTGACCTGGTCTCTAATCTGAGCTGGTGTTAACCTGCGATTTCTGAGGCTGGCGACTCGGATGAACTTATCCTCCGCAGCAGAGGTGACTCTTGGTCTTCCTTTCCTGGGGCGGTCCTCATGTGAGCCAGTTTCTTTGTAGTGCTTGATGTTTTTTGCGACTGCACTTGGGGACACTTTCAAAGTTTTCCCAATTTTTCGGACTGACTGACCTTCATTTCTTAAAGTAATGATGGCCACTCGTTTTTCTTTACTTAGCTGCTTTTTTCTTGCCATAATACAAATTCTAACAGTCTATTCAGTAGGACTATCAGCTGTGTATCCACCTGACTTCTGCCCAACACAACTCATGGTCCCAACCCCATTTATAAGGCAAGAAATCCCACTTATTAAACCTGACCGGGCACACCTGTGAAGTGGAAACCATTTCAGGTGACTACCTCTTGAAACTCATCAAGAGAATGCCAAGAGTGTACAAAGCAGTAATCAAAGCAAAAGGTGGTTACTTTGAAGAACCTAGAATATAAGACATATTTTCAGTTGTTTCACACTTTTTTGTTAAGTATATAATTCCACATGTGTTAATTCATAGTTTTGATGTCTTCAGTGTGAATCTACAATTTTCAAAGTCATGAAAATACAGAAAACTCTTTGAATGAGAAGGTGTGTCCAAACTTTTGGTCTGTACTGTACATACATATACACATACAGACATACACCTAAACATACACAGAAATATACACATACAAATACACATACATACTTACATGCTCCCAGCAGGTCTCCACAGCGCAGGAGGAGCAGGACAGTGCACACATAGGACGATTCCACCAGGCGCCCAGCAGAGGGCACTGTAGGGAATCGTCCTATGTGCGCGCCGTCCTGCTCCTCCTGCGCTGTGGAGACCTGCCGGGAGCATGTAAGTATGTATGTGTATTTGTATGTGTATATGCCTGTGTGTGTGTGTCTGTGTGTATGTACTGTGTGACATGTGTGGGGCCGGAGCGCGGTTCCGGCCCCACACTTGTCCCTGCGGCAGCACGGATCCGGCAGCACCACTCACCTGCTGGATCCGTGCTGCCGCTAGTGTGAAAGAGGCCTTACTTGTCACTGTATTTCCACCTGTAATGATAAAGAGAAGGCTTCTGAAAAGTAACCTGTACAAAACAGGAAATAATGACCTTATTATTAGGCCTAGTGACTAGTGAAAAAACTGCATGAATATATAGACTTTTGTAAAATATAGAGACATTGAAAATGTAAAAATAAATAAATAAATACAATTCTAAAAGAAAAACATGATTTAAACAATAGATAATTTTCTTTAACAGGTCACTGGGTTTTTGTAAAGCTTTTGATATGATGAGTAATATATCAAAGTTTCGATCAGTGGAGGTCTGAGCGCAGAAACCTCCACCATTGACGATCACTAGAATGAGGAGATAGAAGCGTACACATATTGCACTCTCTTTCCTCACTGCAGAGGACAGAATCGAGATGTGCCCATAGACTTTTTATTGAGTTTGTCTCCTACAGTGAGGAGAGAGAGCGCAATACGCAATATACAAGCACTTCTCTCTTTTCATTCTAGCAATCAGTGGGGGTCTGAACTTCTCTATGACATCAAATGTTTTACAAAACCTCAACGACCCTCTAAACCCACCGGACGAAATGATCTATACGGAACACGTACCATCATGGCGCTCTAAAGAGAAACTACCCAAAACCAAAGTTTTCCATGCTGTCTATTGAACAACCAGTTCTTTATCAAGCTGCTTCTATCATAAAGTCATAGTCTGATGGCGGCATAAAAATAGTTTAAATCGGGCTCGGATAACATGTTTTCTCTCAATGAGTTAGATTTGTGTTATTCACACTGGCATCAAAGCTTCCTGCACAATAAGCTATGAGCTGGTGAAGATTCGAGCTATCATTTATGCCAGTTTCTGGTGTAAATCATAGTGAATAGGGATGAGCGAACTTTTGAAAAGTTCGGTTCGGCAAATTTTCTTGAAGTTCGGATTCGTACGAACCGAACCTAAAACGAACCTTGCTATAACGGCTGAATAATTGCTGCAACAATAATGGGAGTCTGGTAAGGTATAGTTTCGTTTACTTGCAGTTGCAATTACAATGAAAAAAGTAGAAAAAATCAAAGTGACTTCAACAACGGCGACGCAAAATATACGCATATTTGAGAATTTAAACTAATGCGTACGCTAATGCGAACATTCATAATAAAGTAATGAACATACAGTGTAGCGTTGTCAAAGGTACGCTACTTAACTGAATATGTACGCATTAGCGTACAAATACACTGCGTCTGCGAACATTCCTACTCCAGTAACGAACATACAGTGTAGCGTTGTTAAAAGTACGCTACTTGACGGGATACGTACGCATTAGCGTACAAATCTTTAGCGTACTATTCGTACGTACGTACGCACGCACGACGTAGAGGCCTAGCGATGGCAAGAAGAGCAGCTGCTTTTAGCTCAGAGGAGCTCAAATACATGGTCCGTGTCATGGACCGGGAGAACTATGATGGCCCACACCGCCATCAACATGTGCACAAAAAGGAGGTCATAGAGGTGGTGATCCGAGGCCTCCTACATAGGTGTAGGACTGTGCGGACCCCCGGCCAGATCCAACGCCGATGGTCGGATCTAAAAATAAAAACCCCAGAGTGGCTAAAGGAGATACGGGAGGAGATAAGAAGGGGTAAGTAACAAAATATTTAAAAAGTAAAATCATGTTAATAAATTAGTGTACTGTATTGTATATATAATATACGATTTTTTAGAGGCTGGTGATACTAGATTATTTTGGTGGTAATTATCATCATTTTTCAGCTCACAGTAAATGGTGGTAATGAGTTCTGATCAGTATATTGAGCTATAGACCTTTATTACTTTATATTTATCCTTCATTATGGTTTTCAAATTTTTCCTTTAAAAATGTTGACCGTCCGTGATTTTGGGATAAGTTGTCCAAAGTTGTCCAGAAAAAAAAAATTTTGGTTGGCAACCCTGATACCAGTGCCAATAATGAAAACCGTATAGAAGGACAACGTGGGCGTGCGTGGTGCGCTGCAGAAATTTTCTTTCATGCTAGGCGACGCCTCTAACTCCACTCAAACAAGTGAAGATATTCTCAGATACGTGCCCCTTCCCAGTAATTTGCCTTAGGCTACTTTCACATATGTGGTGGTGATCCGGCAGGCTGATCCGCGGTATTTGCCCTGCAAATTCCCGGCGTTCTTGCTGGATAGCGGCCGGTTCAGCACCGTCACCCATTATTGTTGATGGGGTTGGCCGTTCTCCTTTTTGTGTCAGGCAAATGCTGGATCCGGAGAGATCCGTTGGGCTGTTCCCGGCCATAGCAGCCCACCGGATCTCTCGCGCTAGTATGAAAGTACCCTTAGATATATGCCCCTTCATAGTTAGTGCTTCGTCCTCCTACACACAGACTCAAAGACGTGCTGCATCTAATGTGTCTGGAGTGGGCGATATCAAAAATATTCCCACAATAAAGATATTAAGAAATGTATTGCAATAAATAATACCCATTTAGAAGAAAAAAACACTTGGGGCCACAAGGAGAAGACATTATACTGTATGTGGGCAGCCACAAGGAGACATTACACTGTATTTCGGGGAAGGTGAAGGGACTGCTCCCTGCTTAGCGTCACCCGTCTCTCTCTATGTTTGTACCTGCAGAATGTGACACACAGACATCTTTTATTCATTCATTCAACCCTCCCAAGAAATGCCCCCTCCATCAAATATGCATCCCAGATATTCTATGATCCCTTAACTTGAAATGCCCACTCCACATCATATCGCCCTCCTCTCACCCATAATATCTTCATAGTAGTATACAGTGTTAGTATTAAAAACGGTCATCATAACAATTGTGTACGGATTTATGTTGCAGAGCGACGTCAGCGACGTCACCGTCGAGACCTGATGGCCCCCACAGTTCCATCAACTTCTAGTAAGTGTAAACATATTTAATTAATTTTTTATCCAGGCTATGTGGGAGTGCAGCAGCAGTGATATAAGAGCACTAGTGGTTAGGAATGGGATCCAGCCCCAAACTATTCACATGTATCAACATCAGCAATTACAACTGTTCATTTGATTTGAATGAAATGCCATTATTTAATGTTTTTTTACAGCTGCTGCACCACCACAGGGGCCCTCTACCCCGCCTGAACCCCAGCCACAGAGGAGCCCACCTGCCACTCCAACAGCCCCCGAGGTAGAAGGTAGGTAGACTGCCGAGACTGACCTCTCTAAACCCCCCACCAAACCACCCTCGCAGCCGGCCAATAAAACACACAACTCCTTAAGTTGGGTAAGGGTCGGTCACAGCTTTATTTTCTTATCTTATCCAAAACTTCAACTTGTTGACCATAAACACCATAACCCGGAGTATTGAAGCGCTATGCCCCACAGCGTTCTGTGGGCAAGTCTGCCTTCTTCTCCGTCTGAAATCGTCAACCGACCTCTGTTGTGACTTGCAATGTAAAACACTGAAACAAACCAGAAATGAATCAGAAAAAGTTAAGAAAAAGATGAAATAATGGGGAAGGGAGGGTGGGAAGCTGTCAGTGAAGATGCTGGAGAAAGAGGCCGTCCCTCTATCAGGGCCATCCTATTAACCCCTTAGCCGCTACCACCACCTCAGCCAACCAGGACGCAGGGGTGTGGGTTAAAAGAAACACCCTCTTGCTGGTAATTAGAAACAGTGTCCACAAGAGAAACACCCCCGCAGGCAGAACCATTTTTCCCCTTACTGCAGGCTGAGTTCATTAACCCTTTAATGCACCACCGCTCGTCAGTCATAGACGCCTTCACTTAGTCACCTCGGCGTCCGCTAAAATCAAAAGTGTAATTGGTGGAACTTCTGTCTTCAAAATAGAATCTAAATTTATGCTTTATCTTTTGTAGCTTCAACCGTCAGGGAGGCAGAGTTTTCCCCAGGACCCTGGGAGGACCATGCCGTATGGGTGTCTAGTAAGTACAAAGCCATAATTCACATAAGTGAAATATTCTCAAGCACTAGGATCATGTCACCCAACATGTTATGATAACTAGACTGTGTACACATTATGTTCTCCAAGTGGTTAGTGAAGCCGACATATCACAATAATTTTAAAATCAAGGTAGTGAAAGAAGTAGAAACTTGAGTTAGACCAAAAATATTTAAGAAAAAGGTGACATACATCACATAATATTATAGTACATTGGCAATCTCTTTTTAAGCGAGAAACAGCCCTGCACCTCACATAGATCCAGAGATCTGCCCCAATTACTGCTACATCAAGCTGGTTACTGAAGGGTAGTGTGACTATTGTCTATTCTGCTGCATGTCAAGACTCCTGTCCATCTCTCCCTATCACAGCTCAGGACAGGAGGCAGTTGAAGATTTAAACTGAGCATGTGAGGCCTTCTCAGTGAGCAGGTCTAAGAAATAAGAAAAAAAATAGCTCCATAAAAATACATTTCACTGAATAATTGAGTCAGTTCTAGTAGATATACAAAATATTTAATGACATGCAACAGCTAAAGTATTCAGATCCAGGTGCTGCAATGAAAGTTTAGAATATTTTTTGTG
>ONZH01017811.1:0-17903 GCA_900303285.1 Rhinella marina
CTTCTCCACAACAGTATCACAGACCTGCCTGGTGTGTTCCATGATGCTCTCTGTGCTTTAAACAGAACCCTGAGACTATCACAGAGCAGGTGCATTTATACGGAGACTTGATTACACACAGGTGGATTCTATTTATCTTCATCAGTCATTTAGGACAACATTGGATCATTCAGAGATCCTCAACAGGGTTGCCAACCGTCCGTAAATTTACAGACAGTCCGCAAAAACTGGGTGTTTTCTTCTGCCGTCCGTAGCGTCCGGCAGAAAAAAACACTGTCCATAAAATATTCTCCTGAACACTTAGTTCTGCACTGCGCATGCGTGCACAGTGCCAGGAGCTGGAGCTGAGGGCTGATGCTGCCTAGGAGAGAGAAGAAAAGGACCTGTGTGAGGAGGAGGAGGAGTCCCACTGGCCACCAATGGAAATGCAGGAATATTTCTCTGTTTCCTGCCTGCTGCTTTCCCGCTCCGTGCAGTGAAGGATCACATGGAGACTGCAGCTGGAGTCAGGACTGTGCAGATCGGGGGTGGTGATGCAGGCACTATACGGTTAGTAAGCCCTGCAGGGGGTCCTCCCCTGCTGTCACACCTCCCCAGCCCCATGTCTTGCTCAGACTGAGCTTCATCAGTATGTCTGTGGCTATGGCTGTGGCTGTAATGTGTGACAGAACTGGGGACACTATAGGGGACGATTTATATTACTGGGTGGCACTAAAGGGGAACATTTGTACTACTGGGGGCACTATAGGTGACCACTTATACTACTGGGGGCACTATAGGGGACTATTTACATTACTGGGGAGCACCATAACGGACCATTTACACTACTGGGGGCACTAATGGTGTACCATTTACACTACTGGGGGCACTATAGGGGACCATTTACACTACTGGGGGCACTATAGGGGACCATTTATACTTCTGGGGGCAATATAGGGGGCCATTTATACTACTGGGGGCAGTATAGGGGGCCATTTATACTACTGGGGCACTATAGGGAACCGTTTATACTACTGGGGGCAATATAGAGGACCATTTATGCTACTGGGGCAATATAGGGTACCATTTATACTACTGGGGGCAATATAGGGGGCCATTTATACTACTGGGGAAACTATAGGGGCCATTTATACTACTGGGGGCACAATAGGGGACCATTTATACTACTGGGAGCAATACAGGGGACCATTTATACTACTGGGGGCAATATAGGGGACCGTTTATACTACTGGGGCACAATAGGGGACCATTTATACTACTGGTGCACAATAGGGGACCATTTATACTACTGGGGGCACTATAGGGAACCATTTATACTAATGGGGCAATATAGGGGACCATTTATACTACTGGGGGCAATATAGAGGGCCATTTATGCTACTGGGGGCACAATAGGGGGCCATTTATACTACTGGGGGCACAATAGGGGACCATTTATACTACTGGGGGCACAATAGGGGACCATTTATACTACTGGGAGCAATATAGGGGACCATTTATACTACTGGGGGCACTATAGGGGACCATTTATACTTCTGGGGGCAATATAGGGGACCATTTAAACTGCTGAGGGTGCTAAAGAGGGCCGTTTAAGCTGTTCTGGCCACTGCAGGCGAGCATTTAAAAGGGGATGTCCAGCCCCTAATACTGATGACCTATCCTCAGGATAGATTATCAAAATCTAACTGGCGGAGGTCCGACACCATAGACCCTGGTCGATTAGCTGTGAGACAAGAAGGCGGCATTCCATGCGAGCACTGCTTCCTCGTCTTCACACTACGGGTCATCTCCAGTGGAGCAGCAGCATAGTGTAATTGCAGGCACCCACTCCATTCACTTCAAACAAAGTGCGGTGTAATGAAGAGGAAGCGCCGGCTTTTGTCTCACAACTGATTGGTCAGGATGTCGGGCATCGGAACCCCGCTAATAATGGGATATGTCATCAATATTAGGGGCTGGACAATCCCTTTAAGCTGCTTGGGTCACTATAAGGGAGCAATTAAGTTACTGGGGGCACTACAGGGGAGCATTTAAGTTACTGTGTGCATTATAATTACTGGTGGCACTATATGAGACTGTGATACCTGATACTGTTATTATGGGGGTGCTTTTTTTTTTACTACTGGATGCACTATGAGGTACATTATTTTTATTATGGGGCATTATTACTATTATCGGCGGTACTATTGGGTGGTTATATCATTACTTGGTTGGCACACTATGGAGGTTGCTACTGCTAATAGGGGTATTTTTGCAGAACATTATAACTATTGGGGTATTATTACTAATGAGGTCACTCTGGGAGAAAATTATTAGTATTAGTGGGGAGCACTGTTATTATGAGGGGACTATCTTTTTGTCACTGTTATTTCTGCAGTATAGTATTTGGGGGCATTAGGAATTGAGGTAACAGCAGGAGGAGATTGATTGGATTAGCAATGTGGCATTCATTTAGGATATATGCTATACCTGCCCCTTTCTCCAGTGTCATTCTAGGCAGCTCTAGTCCCTTCTTATTTACGAACAGCAGTGGGGACTTGCCGGTATATGGCATGTTACCAATGCTGCCAGTCACCTGTCAGTGGTTTAATGTTGAGGACAGTGACTGGCTGCAGTGGTCGCACACTATATATCTGTGCATCACTGACACTTTGACATATGTGCACACTTACATCCCTGTCAGTCTTTGTTACCATGGCTGCAGCAATGTTATCAGAAAGCATTGTTACTGCAGCCATATAAACAAAGCACTAAGACTAGAGCAGTGGGGATGTAGCAGTGTTTGTGATTCAAGGGCATTCTTTTTAAGTTATTTTCAGGGTGAGGGATGGGGGCGTGGTCTTTAAAAAAGGGGTGGGGCGTATGTCCATAAAAATTTTAGGCTGTCCGTTATTTTTTGTTAAGTTGTCCAGAAAAATTTTAAAGGGGGGTTGGCAACCCTGATCCTCAATGAACTTCTGGAGTGAGTTTTCTGAACTGAAAGTAAATGGGCCGAATAATTTTGCACGCCCCACTTTTCAGTTTTATTATTACAAAAAAAGGTTAAATGATCCAATATATTTCGTTCCACTTCACAATTGTGACCCACTTGTTGTTGATTCTTCACCAAAAATTTAAAATGTTATATCTTTTTGTTTGAAGCATGAAATGTGGCAAAAGGTTGAAAAGTTCCAGGGGGCCGAATATATATATATATATATATATATATATATATATATATATATATATTAGGAAAACAAAACAGTAGCACCCCAGAGATGCCAGGTGCTAATCCCACGGTATAATTCCAGACTAGGGAATCCTTGAAAGTAGTGAAAAATGGACGAGGCAGCACGCTGGACTTGAAGTGAACAAGTGGATCTTTATTTCACCCAGAAAAACCGCAACGTTTCAGCTCTCTCTATGGAGCCTTTGTCAAGCAGTGAACACAGTGCTCAGTGAAAATACATATAGGCAAGTAATGCAATTAACATGATTATCCAAAACAAATTGACATTATCAAACATTAACCAAAATGAATAAATTGTGAACATTTAACACACATATGATAAAAAAGCATGATCGTCGGCATCTTTATAAAAAAAGATCTTGTGAGATTACACATATACCTAGTGTAAATAATAGTGTAGTACAGTGATTTCCAATAATTGAATGAATCAATACCAGGTGTGATTAAAAAACATAATTGTATAGTATGTACACGCTGTACACCTTACCAGAATCCACATGGATCCAGACGGCGTCCCTTGGGGGCAACTGCGCTTGCGTATAAGAAAAAGAAAGCGTGAACTAGGAAGCGGCCGCATCATACAGCCGGCGCATGCGCGCTAGTTCAATAGGGTCAGCGCACCTGCGTCCCGCCATATCCAGTTGCCAGTATTAGAAATGGAGCACAGAACCTTAGGGAAACCCCAGTGCATGCGCGGATCAATGTAATGCCATGGCAACCGAAACATAAACAGATGTGGCTAGACAAGGGACAAAACATGGGAACTACTGGAAGCGGCACCCGTCCCGGCATGGAAACCGGGATGATGCTGCCAAGGACGCACATGGGGCGATCGGGAGCACCCCAGTGACCCCGATCGTTACCCATACGTCAGTCATACAGTTATCCCATTTACCCATGATGTTGAACGCCCTAAAACCCCGGTTCTATATACCTTACCAAAGGTTCATAAGTCCCTTACCTGCCTACCAGGACGTCCTATCGTTTCGGGCAGAGATTCTGTCTTTTCAAAAATTGCTATATTTTTAGATCGAGTACTACGTCCCTTTGTTATCTGTGCCAAATCATACATTAGGCATACTACTCATTTTTTGAATGCTATTAATAAGGTGCATCTACCGGAAAATGTCATTTTAGCCTCATTTAGCCTCTACACCTCGATCTCGCATGATAGGGGGATCGAGGCTGTGAGAGGCTGTCTAAGAAATACTGATTATTCAGATGCATGCCAGGTTTTTCTCATCTCACTATTGGATATTGTCCTGAAATATAATTATTTTTTGTTTCAGGACGATTTTTTTTGTTCAGCTGCGTGGGACCGCAATGGGTTCCAACGTGGCGCCAAATTATGCCAACATATACATGGCACACTTGGAGGAGGAATACATCTATGTTAGTCACCACTTCAGAGAAGTTCTGGGGTGGTGGCGTTACATAGATGACATCTTCCTGCTTTGGTCTGGTTCGAAAGGGGAACTACGTGTTTTTGGTGAATATCTTAACAGTACTGACCCTGACGTGAAGTTCACCTTGGTGTCCTCACCTCAAGAAGTCCAGTTTTTGGATGTGATGGTGAGGAACCAGGGTAGTGTGCTGGACACTGATTTATATACAAAGGCAGCGGACAAAAACACCATATTGAGGTATGACAGCAATCATTCAAGAGCCATGTTGAACTCACTCCCTCTTAGTCAACTCTTAAGGGTGATAGTGAAGGACGACAGCATCTCTGAATGCAGACTCAAAGAAATGGGTACCAAATTCAAACACAGGGGGTATCCCAGTAAACTTATCCAGTCTCATACTGATAAAGTGCTATCACTAAATAGAGAATGTCTCCTACAGGAAGATGTGCGAACTACACAGAAGCCATCTCACATCCCCTTTGTGTCTAATTATATGTCCGGTACTGTAAAAATTAGTGAGATTTTGAGAAAACATTGGCCAATCCTAGGAAGTAATTTTCCTCAGATCCCTGAGTTCAACATCCCTCCACTTATGTCATTCCGTCGTACCAGAAATCTAAAAGACTGTTTGGTCCGTTCGGATGCTGGTACAACAAAACGATCTTTTAGTTCATACTTTGGTTCCACTAAGACAGGTTGTTATCTGTGTCACAATTGTGTGAACTGTTCCCTGATGCTTAAAGGCTCCCATTTTAACCATCCCCAGACTGGTGAGATCGTTAAAATAAAACAGTATTTAACATGTGACTCTTCATATGTGATTTATGCTTTGGAATGCCCGTGTCACCTTATCTATGTTGGTGAGACCACCTGGGATGTAAAAACCAGGCTCAACCATCACAGATATACTATCAGAGAAAAAAGACTTGATTTACCTGTTTCAAAACACTTTGCAGAGGCGAAACATAGTGAGAGGGATTTGAGTTTTCGTATCATTGAGCAAGTTTGTATGCCTAGACGTGGGGGTGATAGAACATTATTACTTAAACGCAGGGAATTTTATTGCATATTCTTTTTACAGTCCCTTAAACCTGTTGGCTTAAATGTAGAATTCAGGGTGGTTTGATCTCCCCATGTACAGCATGGGATTCTGAATTCTGTATGAGACTAGGATTGACACCTTGCTTTTTTTATAATAATTATTTTTCTCTTCTTTTTATAGATATATACAGTACAGAACAAAAGTTTGGACACACCTTCTCATTCAAAGAGTTTTCTGTATTTTCATGACTATGAAAATTGTAGATTGCAGTCGCAAAAACTATCAAGCGCTACAAAGAAACTGGCTCACTTGAGGACCACCCCAGGAAAGGAAGACCAAGAGTCACCTGTGGAGGATAAGTTCATCCAAGCCACCAGCCTCAGAAATCACAGGTTAACAGCAGCTCAGATTAGAGACCAGGTCAATGCCACACAGAGTTCTAGCAGCAGATACATCTCTACAACAACTGTTAAGAGGAGACTGTGTGCAGCAGGCCTTCATGGTAAAATAGCTGCTAGGAAATCACTGCTAAGGATGGGCAACAAGCAGAAGAGACTTGTTTGGGCTAAAGAACACAAGGAATGGACATTAGACCAGTGGAGATCTGTGCTTTGGTCTGATGAGTCCAAATTTGAGATCTTTGGTTCCAACCACCGTGTCTTTGTGCGACGCAGAAAAGGTGAACGGATGGACTCTACATGCCTGGTTCCCACTGTGAAGCATGGAGGAGGAGGTGTGATGGTGTGGAGGTGCTTTGCTGGTGACACTGTTGGGGAGTTATTCAAAATTGAAGGCATACTGAACCAGCATGGCTACCACAGCATCTTGCAGCGGCATGCTATTCCATCCGGTTTGCGTTTAGTTGGACCATCATTTATTTATCAACAGGACAATGACCCCATACACACCTCCAGGCTGTGTAAGGGCTATTTGACCAAGAAGGAGAGTGATGGGGTGCTACGCCAGATGACCTGGCCTCCACAGTCACCAGACCTGAACCCAATGGAGATGGTTTGGGGTGAGCTGGACCGCAGAGTGAAGGCAAAAGGGCCAACAAGTGCTAAGCATCTCTGGAAACTCCTTTAAGACTGTTGGAATACCATTTCAGGTGACTACCTCTTGTAGCTCATCAAGAGAATGCTAAGAGTGTGCAAAGCAGTAATCAAAGCAAAAGGTGGCTACTTTGAAGAACCTAGAATATAAGACATATTTACAGTTGTTTCACACTTTTTTGTTAAGTATATGATTCCACATGTGTTAATTCATAGTTTTGATGCCTTCAATGTGAATCTACAATTTTCATAGTCATGAAAATACAGAAAACTCTTTGAATGAGAAGGTGTGTCCAAACTTTTGGTCTGTACTGTATATTATACAAGAAGTGAGAATGCTGTCCACCTCCTCTTTCCACTGCGATCCATGATGGCTACCCTTAATATTTGGGAGTAATTTTTATTCTGCCACGTGTAATACTGTGATTTTAATGTGAGCAAATACTTTACCTTTTCTTCCAATAGTCCTTGTGTTGTGTGGTTGTGACGAGATACCCTGGTGAGCACTAGGGGACGCGGATTGCGCTCCCTGATGTGGCCAGGATTTATTCCCGATGTACACATACCACAATGAGGTGGTGACATATGGGTCAATGGGATAACTGTATGACTGACGTATGGGTAATGATCGGGGTCACTGGGGTGCTTCCGATCGCCCCATGTGCGTCCTTGGCGGCATCATCCCGGTTTCCACACCGGGACGGGTGCCGCTTCCAGTAGTTCCCATGTTTTGTCCCTTGTCTAGCCACATCTGTTTATGTTTCGGTTGCCATGGCATTACATTGATCCGTGCATGCGCGGTGGTTTCCCTAAGGTTCTGTGCTCCATTTCTAGTACTCGCTACTGGATATGGCGGGACGCAGGTGCGCTGACCCTATTGAGCTAGCGTGCATGCGCTGGCTGTATGATGCGGCGGCTTCCTAGTTTGCGCTTTCTTTTTCTTATATGCAAGCGCAGTTGCCCCCAAGGGACGCCGTCTGGATCCATGTGGATTATGCTATACTATATACTATACAATTATGTTTTTTAATCACACCTGGCATTGATTCATTCAATTATTGGCAATCACTGTACTACACTATTATTTACACTAGGTTTATGTGTAATCTCACGAGATCTTTTTTTATAAAGATGCCCACGATCATGCTTTTTAATCATATGTGGTGTTAAATGTTCACAATTTATTCATTTTGGCTAATGTTTGATAATATCAATTTGTTTTGGCCAATCATGTTAATTGCATTACTTGCATATATATATTTTCACTGAGCACTGTGTTCACTGCTTGACAAAGGCTCCATAGAGAGAACTGAAATGTTGCGGTTTTTCTGGGTGAAATAAAGATCCGACTATGAACAAGGTATACCTAATGGATGGCAACCAGGTAACATTAAATCAGGTCAGCAGACCACTTACGTGACCATAGGATAGGGGTCAGGAAGTAAATCGGTGTTGAGGCAATAATCTCATAGTTCTGGTGTATGGTGGAGGCACAGGGCGGCAGCAGAGCCATAAGATAAGACTCATGCTTATATAGTGCACATTAAAGCATGACCGGCGGTGTCTTCATGATGTTGAAACGCACGCTGGAAGTACTTCTTCCTGTATTTGGAGCGCACATCCGGATGTGTGCGTCCAGGACGAGTCACGTGATCGCAAGTGCGGTCACGTGATGGCTGAGATGCAAAAGTCAGGAAAAGATGCAAAAGTTACTTCCTGACCCCTATCCTATGGTCACGTAAGTGGTCTGCTGACCTGATTTAATGTTACCTGGTTGCCATCCATTAGGTATACCTTGTTCATAGTCAGTGCATCCATAGGACACTTACCAGTTCGGTGTAACATTACTTGCTTAAGCAATTCCATTTGTTTTCTGGTAGTGGAATATCTATCTTAACCTTACTCATTGCTGTGATTTGTATTTATGGGCGGAATATCTACCCTAGCCTTATCTATTGTTGTACCTTGCATCCATCTCGTACCTCCATATCTATGTTTCATATTAACCCTTTGATAACAACCCCTGATGAACCTCGTCTGAGGGGAAACGCGTTGGGTTTTGGGTTCTTAGGTTGTAGCATCTGCCCCCAGAGGGGGACAACCAGGTTCTTTCTTCTTTTTCTTGCCTATAGGGAGAACCGAGGGTAAGGCAGACTTAGGTTCGGGACCAGGGGGTCTCCACCATCCGGGGATTCCTCTGGGTCAGGATTAGTGTGAGGTGTCAATGTAGGGACACTCTCTTCACCCTGGCCAATTTTGTACCTGGATCCTTCCTTTTAATTTGTTTGTGAGAAAATCTCCCCCCCTTTTTTTGCATTTATTATCAATATATAAAGGATTTATGTTCAGTATCTTTATTTACATTATCTCTTAACAGATTCAGTAAAAGTTAAGTTTTAATACTAGTAGCTCTGTGATTCCTGTTAATACTCTGCTAGTCTGACACCCTACCTATACGATATTAGTCTCACTGTGATAAGTGAAATAAAGATCCACTTGTTCACTTCAAGTCCAGCGTGCTGCCTCGTCCATTTTTCGCTATATATATATATATATATATATATATATCTTAATATTATAAAAATGAGTTTCTGTCTGTCTGTCTGTCCGTATGTCTGTATGTCCATCTGTCTGTCTGTTCTCTATGCACAACCAAACTACTGGACCGATTTTCACCAAATTCGGCACACAGGTACATCAGGTGTCCAGGAAGGTTTTAGACCAGGTCTCAGCTCTCTAGGACGTACCGTTCCCGAGATATTCCCAAAATATGACCTACATTTGTCAATATTAGCCTCGGAGCTTTGCTTTCAAACCTCAACTGCCATTCTCTGCACAGACACACACAGGGAGGGCAGGTTTCCATAACAACACAGCCAGGTACTGTAATTAGCAGCCAGCTGAGGAGCTCAGGTAGCAACACAGCCATTTCTATTCACTGTTTTAAAGGGACAGAGTGCTGTGAATGACACTGTTAATGGGGTATTCAAGTTATAATATATAATATAATATAACTTATGTTTTAGACTAATTTTAGACTAAGACCGTTCAGTAGTAATAAAAGATGTTTTCTTCCACTGCTACCCATTGCGTGTACTTATAAATTACCATGGCATCAACCTGTAATTTAGACCACCCGCAAAAGAAGTACTTAAAACCCCCGCCCCAGGTCTCGCTAAGTCACGCCACGACTCAGTCAGGCCACGCCCCCTCCCACTCCGCAGCCAACAGGGATTGAAGAAATAAAGGTAAAAATCAACTTATGTCAGCTGCAGGGATGGGTGGGAGGTTGACTTTCCTTCTGCAACGACACACAAAAACATTAAATGAAATAGATTAAATACACCCGTGCGAAGCAATGTTTTCTTCCACTGCTACCCATTGTGTGTCCTCATACTAGCCCTAGGTGGGGGCATTATAGTACAGAAGGGAGTTGAGAGCATTATACTGTACATACTAGCACTAGAGGAGGCATTGTAATAATGCGTACACTAATGGGTGGAACATTATACATACTGGCACCACACAGAGGAACTGGGGATAATAATAAAGGGGGAGCACCACATGGGGCACTGCAGCTGGGTTATATAAATACTGGGGCTACTAATCTGGGCTCTGTAGGAGGGCCTTATAAATCAGCTTTATCACAACTGTGGGCTGTAAAGAATAACATATAGGGGCCTTGTAACTGCTGGTGTACTATAGGTGTACCTTATTTCTAATCGGGGCACTATGGGGCATTATCCCTACTGGGGTAGTTCCCCCTGCGGTGCCTCAATAGTAAGAATTCTCCCCAGGGCTGCCCCCTTTAATAGTAATGGTTCAAACTTGTGTCCTATAATAATAATGCTCCCCCTTTGAACTTGATATACGTAACACATTGGATTAACACCAGCAGATGACATGGCTCCCCAAACCATCACTGACTGTGGAAACTTCACACTGGACGTCAAGCAGCTTGTATTGTGAACCCCTCTACTCTTCCTCCAGACTCTGGGACCTTGATTTCCAAATGAAATGCAAAATTTACTTTCATATGAAAACAGGATTTTGCACCACTAAGCAACAGTCCAATACTTTTTCTCCTTAGCCCAATTAAGATGCCTATGAAGTTGCCTTTGCGCCACAAGTGGCCTGACACAAGGAATGTGATGGTTGTATACCATGCCGTGGATACGACTGACTGTGGTGGCTCTTGATTCACTAACTCCATCTGCAGTTCACTCCTTGTGAATCTCACCCAAATTCTGGATAATTCTTTCAAGACTGTGGTTACCCTTGATGCTTGTGCACCTTTTTCTACCACATTTTTTCCTTCCAATGACCTTTTGTAGTTTCTTCTCCTTGTTGAGGGTGTCAACAACTGTCTTCTGGACAACTGCCAATTCAGCAGTCTTCCCTATGATTGTGTAGCCTACTGAACCAGGCTGAGGGGCCATTTAAAGGCTTGGGAAACCTTTGCAGGTGTTTTTTGTTGATTAGAGTATGACTCCATAAGTCTTGAATATTGAACTTTTTCACAATATTCAAATTTTCTGAGATACTGACTTTTGGTTTTCATTAGCTGTGAGACATAATCATCAACATTAAAAGAAATAAACACTTGAAACAGATCACTCTGTAGGAGTCTATATAGTATATGAGTCACTTTTTTAATTGAATTACTGAAATAAACTTTTCGGTGATATTCTAATTTATTGAGTATTTATGTACCTCTAATTTTCACTTTGCACCACCTGCTGTGAATTAATTTTTGCATGACACCTGTGGAATTTGAAATGCTAACTACACTGTTACATTCTGTGAGGGGTGTGGTTTCTAAAATGGTTTCACTTCTTGGGGGGTTTCTTTTTTTATTTAACCTCCAAGCCTCTGCATTTGTCAGACAGTCAAACCAGGCCTCAAATGCAAATGGTGCCCTTTCTCTTCTAAACCCTGCAACGTGACCAAACAGTAGTTTATGACCACATATAAGGTGTTGCCTTAACAAATTAGGGAGTGGGGATACTTTTTTTTCTTGCTATACGTTGTGAAGATGAAAAATCTGGGTCTAAAAAATAATTTTATTTTAAAAAATGCAATTCTTAATTTTTACAGCCAAATGTTTCTAAATTCTATGAAGCTCCTGTTGTATCAAAGCACTCACTACAGTCCTCAATAAATTAGTTGAGAGATGTAGTTTTTAAAATTTGGTCATTTTTTGGGGTTCCCATTATAGGGGTAGCGTCTTTTCAAATGCAACCTTGCTCTTAGACCATACGAGTCTGGGGGAGAGGCAGGATTATGAGGAACACCACTAACAGTCACTAATGCGGCATCTTGAGTGATAATGAGTATTGTAGGTGACCCTCATCTGAGCATTACAGATAAGTGCCTCTTCCCATACATCTAATGTAATATGACTAAAGCATCATTTCCTATCACCTTACACATGTTGGTTATCACATACGCAATGGTAGTCTATTAACTAGGGGGAATTCCCCGCCTGGCTACACGCTATAAAACTGTATGTTGAACATAAATGTGGGCATTAGTTAAGCGTATGATGACCATGTATTAATCTACATATGAACATGTGCCATTGTTGATTATTACCTCCTGAGGAACCCTGAGAAGGGGGAAACGCATTGAGGTGAATGAGATAAGAGGTTAATGAGGTATTGTAAGGCTGTAGGGCATAATAGGGTTTAATAGGTTAGGTTCGAGGACAGAGAATCTCCACCACAAGGAGCTGTCCCTGGGCAAAGGGTGCAGGTAGGGCCTTACTAGGGCTAACCTTAAATATAGTATCACCCTTATGTAACCTACGATACCCCCAATGCCCATGCCTATATAATTTAACCAGGAGAATAAATGGTTGATGTAATTTTGGCAAGTATATGGTACTGAGGTGTCCAGCACTGGTTTAATTTAGTATCCTCATTATTATATTTTTTAGAGAGATAACATTAAAGATTGACATTTTAAGGGTCTATGTTGTTTTGGTGACTTGTGCCCAAAAACCCCAAATCATCTGCCCCCACAACTTTTTGACTTTCCTTCCCTTCTGCGCTCTGCAGTGACCCCATGCAGCAGTTTACGGCTGGATGTTTCTGTCTTCAGGAGAAAATGGGTAACAAATTATTTTCTCCTATTACAACTCGTGAAAATGAAAAATTTGGGCTGAAGCAATATTTTATTGGAAGGAATGACATTTTAATCTTCACATCCAAGGGTTTCTAAATTCTATCAAGCTCTTGTTGTATCAAAGTGCCCACTACACACCTTAAAATTGCTTGGGTGGTGTAGTTTCCAAAATGAGGTCACGTTGTGGGAGGGTCCACTTTAGAGGAACCTCAGGGGCTCTTAAAACCATCCCATCAAAATCTGCTCTCCATGAGCCATATGGTGCTTCTTCACTTCTGAGCCCTGTGGTGTTCCAAAACAGCAGTTTACGATCACATATGGAGTGTTAATGTAAACTGCAGAATCAGAGTAATAAATATTATAAAAGAATTTAAAAAAATCAGAGTAATAAATATTGAGGTTTGTTTTGCTGTTCACCAGGAAAAAATGGATCTAAATGTGAAATTTTACCTCCATTTTCCTTTAATTGTTGTAGAACACCTAAAGGGTTAACAAAATTTGCAACATTAGTTTTTAATAATTTGAGGGGTGTTGTTTCTAAAATGGTTTCAATTTTTTAATGGTTTCTTTTTTCTAAACCCTCAAAATTACTTTACTACTGAATTGATTCTTAAAAAGTCGGTTTTGGAAATTTTCTTGAAAATTTGAAAAATCTTTTCTAATCCTCTAAGCATTCTAACATCCTAAAAAATGACATTTACAACATGATGCCAGCATAAAGTATACATATGGTAAATAATGATTAACCCCTTAGTTACCACACATACACCTTTTTACGGAGGTCACTAAGAGGCCATAGATTGGGATTCTGCCGTTTCACTATGGGCCATTCTTAGCACTTCACTGGTCTCTCACACTGGTTCGGCTCTCAGATGAGAGCTGGGCTCCAGTTCTATCGGCTTGGACCAAGAGCCCAACTCCCTCTACTCCTATCAACTATAGGCCCCAAGCCTGCCTGAAATGTTCCACAGCAGGATGTGTCTCTCTAGCTCTGGCCTGCTGGTCAAAGTCAGTATAGCACTGACATTAAAATACAATGCACTGTATTTTAGAAGTAATCAAAAATCACCTGTTATAGTCCCCTTGTGGGATTATTAAAAGGTTGAAAAAAACACATTTAGTTCCAATTAGAAAAAAATGCTGTTCCATGGAAAAAATTGCAAAAATAAAATCTCCCCCATATGTTTAGTATCGTTGCATCCACAACAACCCACACTCTGTACAAAAATGCCAGAATTGCTGGTTTTTGCTTAGTCACCATCAAAAAAGGTAATAAAAAGCGATCAAAAAATTTTATGTATCCCAAAATCATACCAATGAAAATTACAAGTTGTCTTGCAAAAATCAAGCTCTCACAGAGCCCTATAGAAAGAAAAATAAAACGTTCTCAGTTAATAGGATGCAGCAATGCAAAAATATTTAATTCTTTTAAAAAAAAAAAAAAAAAAAAAAGGTTTGTTCTGCTCTTACACAGTGTGCAGTCTGACATTCAGTATAAACCATTCCAGTCTTCCAAATAAGAGAACTGTTCTTTGTAATCTAACTTGTTTATTGGTTAAAGGGGTTGTCCAAGTTATGAAAAAAAAATATAGCACTGTAAATCTGATGGGCAGCAATATATAACTAAGTTCAGCAAGTTTTAGGCAAAAAAAAAAATCTATATTTCCTCATTTCTCTGGTTCTCTTCTGGCCTTTGTTTACATACAATAACAACAATCTCAGCCCCTCCCCCTTCTCTGCAAAGGCAGTGAATACAAAGGTTGAGTGACATGTCTGCCTGCTGGAATACTCAGCAGCATGTTGTATGTGTAGGACTACAAGTCCCAGCTGTACAATGACACTGCTGATACACACAGGAAATTCTCCCTGCCTGTTCTTGTACAATACAATTCCTCTATAGCTCCTTGCCCAGCATTTGTCTCCTCTCACTGCTGCAGCTACTATTTGTTGTAAAGTAAAGCCTTGAGCCCTCAGTGTGTTCTGGCTGAAGGGGTTAATGTTTTATCTGAAGGAATCCAGGGAGAGAGCAGATAGCAGCCCGGCAAAGAAAGGGGGCGTGGCCAGTGACGTCTCGTGTACAGACTGTTATCTGATCTCTGAAGCTTGTGCACGAAACATCACAGACCAGGGAGATAAGCTGACATCACAGGTCATGTGACCCTCAGTCAACTCTGAGAAACCAGCAGCTTTAGAAACACAAAGTATATGGGAAAGTTGTTATACCTGACAAGTTAGAAACATATAAAGAACAAAAAAATATAACTCGGACAACCCCTTTAACAGGATTGTAGTATGTGACTGATTGGCAAAACAGGATTGTCTGGTAAAACTACAAGAATACAAATAATACATATATAAAGTATAAAGCATAGGAACTCTATGGCTTCTAGGAACTTAGGAACTAGCTTTGGCTAATGCGGCTGCTGCTTCTTTCTCTGCGGCGAGTTTTTCCAATGACACTTGTAGGCATACTCTCTCCTTTTCCAATGACGTTTGGCGCCATATTCTCTCTTCTTCCAGTGACGCTTGGTGGCGCATTCTCTCTTTTTCTTGATCTGCTTGCCTTAGCTTTAGTTGCATCTCGTGTGAGGCAAGGGATGACCTTACTTTTGCTGCTTCAGCTTGTTAGGTAGGACTGCACGTGGCCACCACAACACTACACCGGTTTCAAATTCAATTCTTTACTGTGAAACGATAACTCGGAACATACAGAATAACAATAATACGATGTGGTGCTATAGGTTTCTCAGTAGCTGGGGACGTCGACCTCGTGGGAGTCCCTTCCGCTCCGGGGTGGCTGCACCTGGCACTCACTGACCCGGCATGGCAGGTCTCGAGGGGAATGGGCCACCTCTGCGGATCACTGTGGCGCTACCACTCACACTGCGGAATTTCCAAAGGTGGAAGCTATGCCCCTCGCCCTTTGGCTGCGGCGTGAGTCCAGCGGATATATAACCGCGGGCCTACTTTCCACCCGCAGTGGTGGGATTTCCACCTCTTCTACTTCCTCATCTTGATCCCCGATGGGGTCAGTAGTTGGGTTCCGGGATAAGGCATCCGCATTGCTGTTGTTGTGCCCAGGCTTGTAGCGAATTATATAATTGAATCGGGCAAGGCGTGCCACCCAGCACTGTTCTAGTGCACCTAGTTTGGCGGTGTGCAGGTACGCAAGTGGGTTATTGTCAGTATAGATCTCTATTTGGCTACCCGTCAGGTATTCTGCAAATCTCTCCGTAACGGCCCAGACTACCGCTAGGAGTTCAAGTCGGAAGGAGCTGTAATTCAGGGGGTTCCGCTCGGCGGCCCTCAGACTCCGGCTACCATACGCGATCACTCTCTCCACCCCATCTTTCTTCTGCAACAGCACCGCTCCCAAGCCTTGCAGGCTAGCATCGATATAGAGTTGAAATGGCTGAGAATACTCGGCAAATGCTAAGATGGGCACAGTGGTTAATCGTTCCTTCAGCTGCTGGAAAGCATGTTCTTGAGTCTGGCCCCATCGGTTGGCCACCAGTGTACTCTGCTTTCCCCATCGTTCTGCCGGCTGCCCTCTTAACAGTTCATGGAGTGGTCCGGCAATCTTAGCAAAGTCTTGGATGTATCGGTGGTAGTACCCTACCAGCCCCAGTAAGGCTTTCACCTAGGTGGACGTGCTTGGTTGTGGCCAGTCCACGACGGCTTGTATCTTGCTAGGGTCAGGTGCCACTCCCTCCGGGCTGACTACATGTCCCAAGTAATTTATCTTCTGTCTCGCAATCTGACACTTGGCCAGTTTTAGTTTCAGCCTGAACTTTGTCAGCCGGCTCAGTACGGACTCCAGGTGACCCAGGTGTTCTTGAAAGGTGCTGGAGTACACTACGATGTCATCTAGGTAAATCATAATGGACTCGAAGTTCATGTCTCCTAGGCAGTGTTCCATCAGCCATTGAAACGTACTTGGGGCGTTATTCAACCCGAATGGCATCCGGTTAGACTCGAATAGCCCCATAGGGGTAATAAATGCCGTCTTTTCTTTGTCTTCCTCTCGAACAGGAACTTGCCAGTACCCACTGGCTAGATCGAGGGTTGTGAAATACTGAGCTTGACGGAGTGCAGTGAGCGACTCTTCTACTCTTGGGAGGGGATAAGCGTCCCTATGCGTGCATGCATTCAGCCGGTAATCAATACAGAAACGCAGAGTGCCATCCTTCTTCCGCACTAGCACAATTGGTGCAGCCCACGGGCTCACACTTTCTCGGATCACTTGGCCCTCTAACATCTTCTGGATCAGGTCTTTGACCTCCTGGTACAATGAAGGCGGTATGCTCCTGTATCTTTCCCGCACCGGGACTGTATCCCCCGTGTGGATGGCATGTTCGATAGCATCGGTGCAGCCATAGTCCTCTTCGTGGGAAGCAAAGGTGGTCAGGTAGCGTTGTAGGAGCGCCTGTAGTGCTTGTTCAGATTCCGGGTCTGGGCCACTCCCTGCAACTGTAGTTGTTGCCAGAGCCAGGTCAGTGTCCCTCTGGCCCCTACTGTCTCTTCAGGTACTGGCTTGTTGATCGGGTCGTGAGATTCTGACTCTGTTACATCTTGTTACATCCGGCTGCGCTGAACACCCTTTCTGATAGCACGCTGGCAGCAGGGCAGGCAAGCACCTCCAAGGCGTACAGGGACAGTTCCAGCCACGTGTCCAACTTGGAGACCCAGTAAGTGTAGGACGCCGAGGGATCGGGGAGGACAGGGGTACGGTCTGCCAGGTACTCCCGCAACATCCGCCGATACTTGTCCCTCCTGCTGATAGCGGGCCCCGCAGTGATGGAAGTTGCACGAGGGGGTGCCATGAACGTGTCCCACACCTTGGAGAGTGTTCCCCTGGTGGCTGTGGGCCTGATGGATGTTGTGGGACTCTGGGAGACCCTCTCCTCTCTGCCGCCAGCGATGGTGGGTGGGAAAATCTCCATCATGTTCTGCACGAGTTCCCTCTGGTATTCCAGCAATCGATTCGTCCTCTCCTCTACCGGAATAAAAGAGGAGACGTTATCTTTTATACCGGGGGTCCAGGAGTG
>ONZH01017812.1:0-23779 GCA_900303285.1 Rhinella marina
GGTGGAGGAGAGCATAGTATGTCTGAGAGACCGTGACCGAGGTAGGCCCCGCAATCCTCGGGTGTGGGCAGTACATGAGCGGCCCCAGGGTCATTCTCGGTCCCAGCCTCCACCAAGTTAACCCAATGTGCCGTCAGTGAGATATAGTGTCCCTGCCCGGCACCACTTGTCCACGTGTCCGTGGTTAGGTGGACCTTCTCAGAAACAGCGTTGGTCAGGGCACGGATGATGTTCACATCGGTCTGCGCCGCGATGCCCTGTAACCAGCCCTGCTGGTGTAGGGCTGGGATGGCACATCGGGAAAAATAGTGGCGGCTGGGGACCGAATACCGAGGGGCAGCCACCGCCATGAGATTGCGAAAGGCCTCGGTCTCTACCAGCCTATAGGGCAGCATATGCAGGCTAAGCAATTTGGAGATGTGGACGTTGAGGGCTTGGGCATGTGGGTGGGTGGAACTGTATTTCCTCTTGCGCTCCAGCGTCTGCTGTAAAGACAGCTGAACGCTGCGCTGGGACACGTTGGTGGACACTGTGGAGGATCGTGGAGGCGAAGGTGTGGTTTTCCGGCGGGAGGCGCTCGTGCCGGGGTCCTGGGCAGGGGGTTGACTAGCAGAGGCAGCGAGTGATGCAGGGAGTTGACTAGCAGAAGCAGCGAGTGACACAGGGGAAGGAGCAGTGGTGTGACCCGCAGGAGGTGGTGAACGGCCTTGGTTCCATTGAGTGAGGTGTTTAGCACTCATATGCCTGCGCATGCTGGTGGTGGTTAGGCTAGTAGTGGTGGCACCCCTGCTGATCCTGGTGTGGCACAGGTTGCACACCACAGTCCGTTGGTCATCCTCACTTTCTTTAAAGAACCTCCAGACTTGCGAACATCTAGGCCTCGGCACGGGAGCTTCACTACGTGAAACAGTTGCTGCTGATGCACCAGCTCTGGCCCTGCTTCTCCCTCTGGCTACACCACTGCCTCTTACAACCTGTTCTGGTGCAGCACTCGCCTCCGCCTCAGAAGCACTGTCTTCACTCGGCATATCAACCCATCTTGGGTCAGTCACCTCGTCATCCTCCGATTCCTCAGTCTGCTCCCCCCTCGGAATTCCTCCCCTTACAACAACTTCACCACTGTCTGACAACCGTGTCTCCTCATCGTCCGACACTTCTTTACAAACTTCTTCCACTAACTCAACATTGTCATCATCATCATCACCCACAGACTGCGACAGTTGGAAAACTTGGGCATCGGGAACGAGATCAGCAGCAACCTGAGAAGTGGTTTGTGACTCTGGGAAGGGTCCAGAAAACAGTTCCTGAGAGTATGCCGGATTGCATTCCAAATTTTCCTAGGAGGGGGCAGACTGGGGGATAGGAGGTTGAGGTGGAGGAGCCAGAGGAGTGCTCTCTTGGGTAACGTGGGTGGACTGCGTGGAAGACTGACTGGTGGACAAATTACTTGAAGCATTGTCCGCAATCCATGAGATCAGCTGTTCGCACTGTTGTGGTTTCAACAGTCCTCTACCACGTGTCCCTATAAGTTGAGACATGAAGCTAGGGAGTGTAGCTCTGCGGCGTTCCACAGCTCCCTCATCAGCAGGTACTGTCTCACCCTGCCCAGGACCACGGCCTCTGCCCCCTGCAGTAATTGAATGCCCACGCCCTCGTCCTCGACCCTTAGCCAAGGGGTTCAACATTTTCTGTATATAAGTGTATGATATAAAAATAAAGAAATAAATGGCCCTGGTGTACTGAAACCCACAAACATGTTCAGTCTGGTTTAATTAAGTGACGTACAGAAAGTGTCACCTGGACAGAATATACGGATTGGAGCAAGTGTGCTGAACTTTGACACACAGAAAGGTTACACGCAGCTGTGTGAAATGGATTTGTATCACTGAGCTAAAACAACAAAAAAACGAATTTTTTCTAAATATTTTTTTTTTTCTATATTTGTTTTGTTTTGTTTGGAACGTGACGTGCAGAAACTATGGTAGAGCTGACTGATACCCTACTGACGGTGGCTATTTAGACTGCGACCCAGACAAATGTCGCACAGAGATTTTTAGGATCAATCTATATACGTGACAGGTAGCAAATGACTTGGTTTTATTCTGTGACGTACAGAAAGTGTCACCTGGACAGAATATACGGATTGGAGCGAGTGTGCTGAACTGTGACACACAGGTTCCACGCAGCTGTGTGAAATGGATTTGTATCACTGAGCTAAAACAACAAAAAAACTAATTTTTTTTAATATTTTTTTTTTCTATTTTTGTTTTGTTTTGTTTGGAACGTGACGTGCAGAAACTATGGTAGAGCTGACTGACACCCTACTGACGGTGGCTATTTAGACTGCGACCCAGACAAATGTCGCACAGAGATTTTTAGGATCAATCTATATACGTGACAGGTAGCAAATGACTTGGTTGTATTCTGTGACGTACAGAAAGTGTCACCTGGACAGAATATATGGATTGGAGAGAGTGTGCTGAACTGTGACACACAGAAAGGTTACACGCAGCTGTGTGAAATGGATTTGTATCACTGAGCTAAAACAACAAAAAAACTAATATTTTTGTATATTTTGTTTTGGATTTTTTGTTTTTTTTGGAACGTGACGTGCAGAAACTATGGTAGAGCTGACTGACACCCTACTGACGGTGGCTATTTAGACTGCGACCCAGACAAATGTCGCACAGAGATTTTTAGGATCAAGCTCTATACTTGACAGGTAGCAATGACTTGGTTTCTATTCTGTGACGTACAGAAAGTGTCACCTGGACAGAAAATAGTGAGTGTACTGAACTGTGACACACAGAATGGTTCCACACTGCTGTGTGCAATGGATTTGTATCACTGAGATATAACATAAAAAAAGGGGGTTATATATGGCGATAGCTGCACTACTAGTGCCAGCCAGCCAGCCAAGCCAGGAGACATAAAAAAATGTCTTCTAGCCCTTAGAAGGGCTGTTGGGTTCTTTGTGGGTGAATCCTGCCTAACAGAGAACTAAATGCAGGCCCTAACACTCTCCCTGAAAGGCAGCAGCTCTATCCCTAACGACATCCAGACGGCATCTGAGCCGAGCACCGCGGCCAGTCACTAGTATATTCCAGGGTCACCTGATCAGGCCAGCCAACTCCTGCTATCGACATGTAAGGGCCCCACGTGATGCTGGGTGTACCGTAGAGTCTCCTGGCTTGTGATTGGCTGTGTTTATAGGCGCCAAAAAAGCACGATGCGGAAGTTGCCATTTCCTCGAGCATGGCGAGATACTCGTCCGAGCAGCGAGCACTTACGAGTACCCTAATACTCGAACGAGTATGCTCGCTCATCTCTAGTGCAAATACATTATTATAAGTATAATATAAACATTTTAAATATCACCTACCTAGTATGCTCATGGACATGTTTAAGTCTCTTTTCTTCTGACGCATAGAACTGGAGCAGAGTCCCAAACTCAGCAATTTGTAATCCATATAGGCAAGATTGTAATCCAAATGGGTAAAAAAATAGCAGCAAAGGTTCCCTTTAAAAAACCCTCTTTCGAGGGGCTCCCCAAATAACCTGAAAAGGAGGAAAAAAGGGATGAGGCGCACGTATGCGCAACTTGGATAAAAAAAACTTTTTTTGATGGGGGGGAGTCCTAACAATCCATGGCCATCTGGGTGAGGACAAACGCGGGGCAACAAAACTAAAAACAAGGGCCAACTAGTGCCCACCCTTCAGGATAAGTCCATGTTGTGGCTCCCATAAAAACTGCTGGAATTCCTTAAAGGCCAGCAGATCCTCCTCACTGCTGCTGGAGCTAAAGGACATGAGAGGGCGCTCCTGCCTCATTATGAAAGTGGCCTTGGCTGCGGCAGCAGACCCCCGCCGACCTCTCAAGAATGGTCTTCTTGGTGACTGTGCTGTCACACTGGCAAAGGCAGTGGTAACTTTGGCCCTGCCAATCATTCTGAAGTGGCCAGATCCTCCTGCCGGCATACCAGGTGACAGAATCTCCGGCTGTAACGGTAATGGTAACGGTCTTCCACGAGCAGCGGACTGTGTGGCCTGCAACTGCCATGGGCATGGCAGTTGGTAGTGGTACTGTACCACAGTTGGATGGTACATGAAAGTGTTTATGGTCATCAGTCCCACATGAAGGATCGGTGGTATCGGTGGTGTTGGCGGCAAATCAGGAATCAGGGGTTCCGGCTGATCCTGACCTTGGGATTTCTCTTCAAGTCTCAAGGTCACAAGCCTCTTCTGCGGCCTGGGCCTCCTCACTCCAGTCTTTCGGGGGCGCTGCAGGAGTAGGTGGTCGCTTTAAGATTTTCACCCCAGTAGCAAAGGGGCCTTGGAGGCTCTTCATGAGGGTATACTATACGTAATCCCCTGCATGGAGATTGTGGCGTACGGGCAGAAGATACAGCCGCTTAATCGAATGGCGGTTAACATATAATTCCCCCGCCGTCTCCTCATCGCCAATGGGGTCACCACCTCAACAGGCACCTCATCCGACTTCCTGTTGAGCTGTGAGAGATAGATCTCCTCCGGTTCCTTCTCCTCATAGGGGTCGTCTGCCCACAACATGCTTCCCCAGTCAGGACCTCGCTGTCTCGCCGCCATCTTACTCTGCTGACTTGCCACGTTTTCCTCGCACGCAGGAGAAGTGGGCGGAACTACCAGGGAGGAGTCTGCATCGCTGAATAGAATTCGTACGCAACAGCGTGTAGAGTAACTACCAGGGAGGAGTCTGCGCAACAGCGTATAGAGTAAATAAATTATACGTAGAATAGCGTATAATTTAGCGGACAAACTACGTAGCGATGCGTACAAAAGCGGAGCAAATCACCTAATATTCGGATTCGCTTCGCAGCTGAAAAATCCCAAGATTCGATACGAATCAACGAATCGATGAATCGCTTCACTCATCTCTAATCCTCAGCTATCCCTCTGTGCCGTACAATTATTTGGTGTCTAAGCTGGACACGTGGCACGAACTGGCGCTCTACGCCTTGGAGTTGCTGGCCTGCCCTGCCGCCAGCGTTTTGTCTGAGTGGGTATTTAGTGCCGCTGGGGGCATAATTACTGATAAGCGCATCCGCCTGTCAACTGATGAAGCTGACAGGTTGACGCTTATCAAAATGAACAAAGCCTGGATTGCCCCTGACTTCGCTACTCCACCAGAGGAAAGCGGCTTAACATGAAGGAACCTTAAATGTAGCTTTTAGGGTGTATTGAATACACTGTATTCCCATGTACCCCTTCCTCTTCTTGTCCTTTTCCTCCTCATCCTCCTCCATCATATGAAACTGCTTAGGCTGCCCTCGAAGTTCACCAGCTGGGCCTACACCATATTTTTTTAGATGGTCAGCTCACCAGCTGGGCCTGCACCCTAATTTTTTACACGGTCAGCTCACCAGCTGGCCCTGCACCATAATGTTTTACACCGTCAGCTCTGCTGAATGTCAACCATAATTTTTTACACGGTCAGCTCTGCTGCATGCCAACCATAATTTTTTACACGGTCAGCTCTGCAGCATGTCAACCATAATTTTTTACATGGTTAGCTCTGCTGCATGTCAACCATAATTTTTTACATGATCAGCTCAGCAGCAGCACATCACCCCTATTGTTTTTTAGTATCAACAGCAGGCCATCAATCCGAATTTTTCAAGGGTATGTCTGATGCACTCCTTTATGTGTAATAAAGGGGGTATTGGAGTGCCTGTTCCTTGTAATTTTTGGCAGCCCTTTCACTTTGTGCATAGGCTTTATGAGAGTAGGAGTCCTACAATTATACCACGATGTGAATGAGGCCCTCCTTTATGTGATATACTGGTTGTATCGGAGTGTCTCATTCTTGTAGTTTTTGGCAGCACTTTTGGCAGCTGAACGTGCAAGTAAATATGTTTCCTAACAATATTTCCTCTAAAATCGATGTTTTCTTGGGTTTTGGGGGGGTATTTTTGTCATTCCGTAAAAGTGGCGTAATACTGGGACATCATTTTTAATAGCAGCGACTTCGATGTCCAAGATGCATCCAGACATCCTCCCCATGCTGTTCCCTAACCATTTCAGAGGTGTTTCCACCATTTTCTCACGTTTCCCTATCAACCAGACACCCTCCCCTCTGCAAAGCAGGAGGTGCCTGGTCTTCTCCCATAGGCTTCCATTATATTTGGGTGCTCAGCCGAGCACTTGAGCACCACCTAGTGTTCGGTCAGAGCACCCGAGCATCGGGGTGCTCAATTGTTACTACTAATGAGTGTTCCTATGAACATACATTGCTTCCTGTTTGATCCTATCTTCTCTGTCTCGTCTGTTCTGTTCCTGACCTGGATTGCCTGACCTGTATCTGAGCGGCCTGCCCTGATGCATTGCTTATTCGACTTTCTCTGCCTCATCCTTTGGTCCTGCACTGTTGCTCCTGGTTACCACTCAGCCTGTTGATTGTGACTGTACCTCTGACACCTTGCTTTGGTACCCCCTGGTCCGCCTGGATGAGCTGCTTTGTGTGCCAATCCACTTCAAGAGGGCGTTGTGTAAGTAAACCCCTCCACCTGTTGTTCCCCTTGGGAAAGCCTATCCCCACCATCAGGGGTACTGTGAAGAATGAGAGGTTAACTAAGACAACAGGGGAGGTTGGTCATGTAGTTGGTCATCTGTTGGTTCACTACAGTATACTCAGGTCATGGACCCCGCTGGTCACCCCAAGCTTGCTGTACAGAAGCAGTTATATGAGATAAGACTTCAGGGTGAACGTCAGGACATCCTGATGCAGTTCATGCATAATATCACTGCTCACCTGGATGCCATCTCCCCTCCAGCTACTGCAGGGTCGCCAGTCCCTGCTACCCCTGAGGTTCCCATACCTGTGAGTTCGGATTTGAGTACCACTGGTATGAAACTTCCTCTGCCACCACGCTATAATGGAGATACTAAGACTTGTCATGGCTTCCTGAATCAGTGCTTGATCCACCTTGAGTTGCACAGGCCCTTGCTTGGGCAAATCCTAAGTGGGAACATTGAGATTCAGAGATCACTAACCTGCAGTCTTTCCTGGCTACCTTTTGGCTGGTCTTTGAAAAGCCTGGCCACATGGCATAGTTCTTCTGCATATACATTAAGGTTGTCTGACTGGGGGTCAGTATGCAATCCAATTCCGTACCCTGGCTGCAGAACTTGCACGAAACAATAATGCTCAACTCGCGTGTTTTTGGGAGGACCTTTCTGATTGGATTAAAGATAAATTAGCTGGTCATGATCGTCTGTCCAGTCCACTGGATGACCTGAACTCCTTGGCCACAAAAATCGATATGCGCTTCAATTAACATTCAAACAAGCTCTAGAAGACCAATTCACCTGGCTCCATCCTTCCAGAGGCTAGTTCTTCCTCTAGTGTCCACCCCATCTGAAGAGCCCATTCAAGTAGAGCACATCCGATTGTCTGACCAGGAACTGCTGCAAAGCAGAGAACCTGTGTCTATACTGTGGAGTAGGGATGAGCGAACTTTTGAAAAGTTTGGTTCGTTTCGATTCGGCAAACTTTCGTGAAGTTCGGATTCGTACGAACCGAACCTAAAACGAACCTTGCTATAACGGCTGAATAATTGCAGCTACAATAGTGGGAGTCTGATAGGGTATAGTTTCGTTTAGTTGCAGTTGCTATTACAATGAAAAAAGTGGGAAAAAAAAAAGTGCAAAAATAGTGAAACCTCAGCCAGGTCGACAACATTTGACAGCATTGAAGATGTCCGCTGGAGCAGTCCATGTCATGCCAGAGCACCAAAAACACATGGTAGATCGTGGCACCAGCCCAAGAATAGGCTGCGTTGAAGTTGATGCGGTCTCAGTGACATCACAGGTCAGAAGACAGACAGGCGTACCCCAGAACAGGTACACATTAGCCAAGGTGTAAGTGATTACACGGGACATAGGACACAAAGTGCAAGTTGGCAACACTGGCAGCATTGCCTTGGACCCAGTAGGGTGGAAAACAGACATTTGACAGTGGAACCAGCAGCAGTAATAGTACTGTATTGGACCCAGTATGGTTGAGAACAGACAATTGACGGAGGAGGAGGAGGCATCAGCACTTGATTGCACCCAGGCCAGTATGGTTGAGAACAGACAATTGACGGAGGAGGAGGCAGCAGCACTTGATTGCACCCAGGCCAGTATGGTTGAGAACAGACAATTGACGGAGGAGGAGGAGGCAGCACTTGATTGCACCCAGGCCAGTATGGTTGAGAAGAGACAAGTTGAGGAGGAGGCAGCACTTGATTGCACCCAGGCCAGTATTGTTGAGAAGAGACAAGTTGAGGAGGCAGCTTCAGCAGCTCTTGATTGCACCCAGTATGTTTCCAAATAGACAATTGACTGTGGGGGCATTAGTAGGAGCAGTATTCTTTTGGATCCAGAAGGGCCTAGTACAGAGAACTGAAGTTGGAAGCTAAGAATATGCACGCTTGTAAAAATCAGTTTTTATACATGACAAAATGTTGATGTAGAGTTCAGCACAGGACAGGCAACGTTAAAAAAAAAACCCTCTAACATTACAGCTAGTCTAGTAGGATACGGATACGGTTAAATAGACAGACAACCTCACCCACAGAATCCATGAGGTGAAGAAAGGACATTTAAAAAGGCACAGATTCAAGAAGGCTTTATGCCAGTTCCATTATCCAAAAATACGTGTCCAATTTTCATGAAATGGACACCTCACTGGCTCTCGCTTTACAACTTGACGCAACTACTCTGGTGTCAAACCTGTTGAATCTGGGCCTATGGCTGTTGGCGAGACATATATATATATATATATATATATCTTTGTTACACCAGTTTGATGTCTTAACCGAGTGCAGCGCCCAACCCAATGGATGTATGCTTTTGTGTTTTTTGAGTAATAATCCCTTGTATCCTGGTCTATTCTGTGAAAAAAAGTACAGTTTTGCGTCGCCGTTGTTATTTTAACCAGATTCGTTACAAACTTTTGGCAAAGTTCGTAACTAATCTGGTTCGTTTCGGTTCGCTCATCCCTACTGTGGAAGCAAGGCCCACTTTGTACATAATAGTCCATGGAAGACAGAAAATGCTAATGTTGGACCAGTAGGAGAGGTGGTCCTAGACAAGGAGAAGTTCTCTCCAAAAATTTCAGTTCCAGTGACTCTCTCAAATGAGGAAGTTACTCTGTCTGTGTCTGCATTCTTGGACTCTTAGCCGGTAACTTCATTTAGCAGGCTCTGGTCCATTGGTACGGACTCCCTACCATCAGCGTGGAAAGGCCTCTGTCAGTGACTTCAGTAAATCGGCTGCCACTTCCTGAACCTGTGCTCTTTGTCACTATGCCCCTTAGGTTGCAAATGGGGGTTCTGCTTTCACAGATGATCTTCTTCTATGTGCTGCCTTCTTCTGTGAACCCTGTCATCTTTGGTCTTCCCTGGCTGCGTCAGCACACTGCAGTCCTGGACTGGCATTCTGGTCAGATCCTACACTGGGGACCCTCCTATCGGTCCACCTGCTTATCGGAAGTCTCACCTGCTTCCTCGCCTTCAGTACCCAAACACCTGCTCTGGCTTCCTCCGCAGTATGCCAGCTTCGCAGATGTCTTAAGCAGAAGGAGGCTGAGACCTTGCCTCCTCACCATTCTTATTATTGTCCGATTGACCTTCTACCTGATATCACTCTCCCTTGTGGTTGAGTCTACCCACTCCAACTCCCAGAGACCCAAGCAATGTTGGAGTATGTCAGGGAGAATCTCGAGAGAGGGTTTACCTTGAAATCTACATTGCCAGCCAGTGCCAGGTTCTTTGTACAGAAAAAAGATAGTTCCTCACTGCCCTGCGTGGATTATCAAGGTCTGAATAATGACCTTATTCAGACCTCAATAGTCCTCTACAGCTAATTTCCATACTCTTTGACAGGATCTGGGGAGCTAAGGTCTTCACAAAACTAGACCTTCTTGATGCATACAGTGACTTCAGTAAATCGGCTGCCACTTCCTGAACCTGTGCTCTTTGTCACTATGTCCCTTAGGTTGCAAATGGGGGTCCTGCCTTCAGAGATGATCTTCTTCTATGTACTGCCTACTTCCGTGAACCCTGTCATCTTTGGTCTTCTCGATTCATAAAACCTTATCTGCATTCAAGAGGGCGATGAGTGCAAGACTTCTTTTCTTGTTTTAATTTTGAATTACACTTCTGCCCAGCCAACAAAAACATCAAGGCGGATGCTTACTCTCGGTCATTTGATATCTCGGACCAGCAAGAGGAACCTCAATACATGATCACTGTGGCTCCTGTCCAGGTCAAGGACATTCCTCCTGGGAGGACCTTCACGCCACCTGCCAAAAGGAGATGCATACTAGCCTGGAGACATGACTCCAAACTGGCCGGTCATCCTGGGATCCGCAAGACTTTAGATGTGCATGATTACATGTCTGCCTGCCCCATCTGTGCTCAGAATAAAATCTCCAGGACCAAACCACCCAGGTGTCCCGAACGTGCCTGCATCAGGTTGCAGGCGTTTGACTAGACTTTCAAAAGTGACATAATTTGACATGTTTTCCTCTTGGTTTGGTTGCTGTTTACCACACCTCTTCCCCTCAGCTGTTGTGGGTGTGGTGATTGTCTTTCCCCTATTTATCCCTTCCTCTCCCAGTATCCCTTGCGGTTTATACTTTCTGCTGACATTGTTGTGTGTGGTGTGGATCTCGGCTGAGTTGCGGTTGCTGCAATATCTGCATTAAGATGTGTCATTTTCCATTTTGTGTTTATCCTACTTTTCCCTGTTGTGGTTTTGCTTTCTGGAGTCTCCTGTCCGTCGGTCCTTTTGGAGGAACGGGTTGACTCCTTCCCCTGTCACTAGTGGCAGGCTTCTCTAGGGTCAGGTGTTATTAGGTTCCTGTGTATGAACTCTCCTACCTTTAAGGCCTGTTCATACTGGTAGTCAGTCAGGGCCTAGTTTCAGGGTTTCCTGCAGGAGGTGCCCGTTTCCCTTGTTTGGTCCTTTTCCCTTCCCTCTTACGCTTGGTGTGGCTATACCCTCCACACCACAGCGTGACACCAGGTTGTTGTTACCTCTTCCTGTTCATGATGCCCAATACATGGATTATGTCATTGAGCTTCCACCCACTGCCGGATGTACAGCTACTGTATTTGGGTGGTTTTGGACTGGTTCTCCATGATGGCTCACTTTGTACCTCTCCATATTGCTCTCGGCCACAAAACGTGCTAAATTTTTTATAGAGCACCGGTTTTATGGAGTACCTTTGCACAATGTTTCCAATCATGCAGTCCTGTTTACCTCCAAGCTCTGGTGAACTCTTTGCCAGCTGCTAGAGATTGAATTAGACTTCTCTGCAGGATATCACCCCCAGACCAATGGGCAGGTAGAGCGGATCAAATAGATTTTAGAAAACTATCTCCAGCATTTTATCTGAGCCCAACACAACAATTGGGTACAATTGCTATCTTGAGTTCTCCTATTATAATCATTCCAGTGAGTCTACTGGATCCTCTCCATTCTTTGTTGTTTATGGACAACATCTCCATACCTATATTCCTGTTTCCACGTCTTCAGCAGTACTAGCTAAAGATTCTTCTTTCAGGTATTTCTTGATGATATGGCATCAGACCGAAAATTGCATTAACAAAGCGATGACTTGTATGAAGGCTTTGGTCCTGAGGAGAGGTTTTAGGAGCCAGTGGAGAACATTCATGCTTCAAATTTGATAAACAAATTCTTGTCTTGTCTTGTACCCAAGAAGAGGGGGCATAAGGGGGGGAGTACTACAATGGCGGTTGCTGACTGCCAATGTTATCCTCAGTCTCATCCGTTGGTCTTGCACTGTTGCTCCTGATTACGACTCAGCCTGTTGACTACGACCATAACTGTGGTACTTTGCTCTGGTACCCCCTAGTCCGCCTGCTGATTTGTGTGCCAATTCACCTCAAGAGGTTGGAACCTGGTGTTCCCCTTTGGAAAGCTTATCTCCATCATCAGGAATACTGTGAAGGAGGGGTTCACTTAGACAACGCCCTTATAGGAGGTTGGTCACCTGGCACAGTGAGTTTATACCCGCTGGTTCGTGACGGATGCATATATAGGCCTATAATTAGCTTATACATGTAGGGAGTGTTTGGCATTAAGCATGTATGTAGAAGTCATTATAACAATATTACACACTTGTCAACTATCCTGGAACATATACAGTAGGAGGCTGCCAAAAAAGAGGAGGCCTCCTAAACTCCCAGAGGGGTTGATAAATCCCTGCATAGAGCATGGAGGACACATCAGTAAAGGGGAGGGGACATATATGGCAAGGGTGTGTTCAAACCTGAAAAAAATTATACAGCGCGTATGCTAATGTACGGTGCACAAGTATGCTAATGTATGGTGCACACTACACTGCCTCCAAATCAGTGTAGTCTAACTAAATGTACTCCAGTATGAGTTGGAGAAGGACTTCGTGTTAGTTGGGGGGCAGATCTCAATGTGGTGAAGCTATAGTCTATGTGATATTTTCATGCTAGCACACAGCTCTAGGACACAGCTGATGTCTAGCCGTGTCAATCAATGGGAGGGGGGCATGTGCAGAGCTCAGGGTGTGTTACAGATCAGTGCTCAGAATATTCAGCCCCTCCTCTGAGTACTTGAATTGGTAATTTGCATATGAATAGAAACGCTGATTTCTCTGCAGCTGTTTATCATACAGACAAAAGAAAGGTATAGTTTTAATCAGCATGATGAGCCCTACCAGGCAGTATGTCTGGTTTAATAGGGTTGATCCTGGTGACAGAGCCGCTTTAAGTTTTAAAGAATGAAAACATTTTTAACAAGAAACTTGTTTTTGTGTCACTAGATTGAATAATTGCAGAAAAAATTTTGTTGAATGAGCACTCCTATCTTTTCACATATGTGGGTCACCACAATTTTATTTGCATAATTGAAAACAATAGTCGAACAATAAAATACTAAAAACTTCTAAAAATTAATACCTCCAAGTATATCTATTAGAAAGCGCTATGGGGTGCCGGCTCCCATCAGTATCTGCTATTTAAAATATCACAATATATATTTTTGGTGTTATACCATATCTTCAAATCTGTCGCAATCCAAGATTTTCTTAAATATAAGGTGATACCGCAGCGTCTTTTAATATAATTCCACAGTACAAGAAAGGATGTTGCCAATTAGAGAACACTGTATTATGCCACACTGTATCTTGTCTCCATTAAAGTATTTTTACTCACTGTCCGTGGATTTTCTTTATGGGACACCTGCTGATATCCGCCGTTCGCTTTCTCCGGACCGCTCAGCGTTGTCTCTCCCGGAGGATTCCAAAACTCCGAGCGTCCCACGTGGTATAGTCTCGCGAGATTTCCTCCGTTATCCAACGGTCTGTTTTGTGGTATAATAAATCTATCACATATATCTTAATTTTCTTCCAGTGCACTTCTTTTGCAAATTCGGGGTTTTTGGTGGATAATGTATACGATTAGACTTGTATTCTTGCCAGAATTTTCTGAAAGCCATATTTTTTAAATATTTCTGGCGGGGTCTTAGGTTGGGACTCAAATTTGTGGGATGAGTACCAGTTTGGGGTACATAGTGCTTTTTTGATTGCTCGATATTACAAATTTTTTGAAGCGAGGTAACCAAAAAATGTCTGTTCTTCAGTTTTTTATTAGTATTTTTTATGGCATTCACCTAATGGGGTAGATAATGTGATATTTTAATAGAGCTAGTCGTTACAGATGTGGCGATACCAAATATGTATTTTCCCCCTAATTGCTAATGCTGTCTCAGCATTAAAGAGCTTGAAAGGGTTTGGGCACAGTGAGTTAAACACAACTTTTCAAGGCAATTGGGGCACTTTTGATTCTGACTAAATTTATTCGGACTTTCATCAAATCAGATTTCATAAAATCAGACTTTAAGGGAATATACAGTACTGTACCAAAAAGACCCCATTTCATAATTTTTTGCTTGGCCCAAACACAACAAGGAGTTTAGGCAATTCAAAATATTACATTTCAGGTATGTGGATCTGAGGAACTATCTGTTTTCAGTCCTGTATATTTTTTTCCCCTATTGGTCATGTTGTTGTAGACCAGTGATACCCAACATACGGCCCGCGGGCAAGATGCGGCCCGGAAAGCCGTGTCATGCGGCCCGCGCATGCCCCTCCATCTTATGGGGTGAATGCTAATGAGCTCTTCCATTATGGAAGCACTCATTAGCACCGGAGGACAAGGAAGCGGTGAAGACTCTGTACTCACCGCTTCCTGGTCCTTCGCTTGGCTGTGCAGGGCTGCACACAGCGTGAGGGGGCGCTCTGTGACCTCATGCTGTGCACGCCAGTGCACAGAACAGCCGACTGCAGGAGGAAGAAGAATCCTGGAGCGAAGGAGCGGCAGCATCCAGGAGCAGGAGAGGTAAGTGCTTTTTTATGTTATATACTCTGCGGGTGCTGGGGCTGATGGAGGCAATTGGGGGGCTGATGGAGGCATTTGGGGGGCTGATGGAGGCATTTGGGGGTCTGGTGGAGGCAATTGGGGGGCTGATGGAGGAAATCGGGGGCTGATGGAGGCATTTGGGGTGCTGATGGAGGCAATTGGGGGCTGATGGAGCAATTGGCGGCTGATGGAGGCATTTGGGGGGCTGATGGAGGCATTGGGGACTGATGGAGGAATTGGGGGCTAAAAAGAGGCATTTGGGGGGCTGATGGAGGCAATTGGGGGCTGATGGAGGCAATTGGGGGCTGATGGAGGCATTTGGGGGGGCTGATGGAGGCAATTGGGGGCTGATGGAGACATTTGGGGGCTGATGGAGGCCATTGGGTGCTGATGGAGGCATTTGGGGGGCTGATGGAGGCATTGGGGGCTAAAAGAGGCATTTGGGGGCTGATGGAGGCACTGGAAGCTAAAAGAGTCATTTGGGGTCTGATGGAGGCATTGGGGGATGATATGAGAGGCATGGGGCTCTTATCTGAGGTCTGATTGGGGATTATTCACATTGGGGTCAGATCTGAGGTCTTGTTAGGGTCTGATTGGGACTGTGAGCTGAGGTCTGATGAAAAAAAAAAAATTCTTATTGTCCTCCTGTAAAACCTAGGTGCATCTTATAAACATCTGCAGACGTCACATTAACCCTTTCCTGACCAGCGCCGTACATGTACGGCGCTGGTGCGGTGCGGGGACATGATGCCTGCTCGCGGGTGCGGCGGGCGTCATGGCCGGCAAGTCTCTGCTGTTTCTAACAGCAGAGACTTGCCGCTACTTACCGCCATCGGCGGCGTCTTCCTTGGCCTTCTGATGCCGTAATCACACGTGATCACGGCATCAGGATGCGTCTGAACCCGGAAGCGTACGGTGTGCAGATGCCCCGAGTGGCCAATCGGGGTGTCTGTACACCATATGAAAACTGTAATCCTCGCTGGTGAGGATTACAGTTTTCAAACTGCAATTCTTATTCTGGCCACTAGATGGCAGGCCAGGATAAGAAATGAGCAATTTTTGGATTAAACTCCATCTAGTAAATCCCTGATTGCTCATAAAGAAAAAAAAAACACAATATATTAGCTCATATTTGAGCTTTAAAATAATCACAAAAAAATAAAAAAATGTTAGAAAATATATAAAAAATATATAAAAGTTCAAATCACCCCCCTTTCCTTATAATGAAAAAATAAATACCTAAATAACAATAAATATAGACATCATGGGGATCACCGTGACCGAAAACGCCCATACTTTTAAAATATTAAAAAAAATTCCAATACAGCGAATTGTGTGGCGGAAAAAAGCGTCCAAATGGCCATCCGTGGTTTTTTGTCGCTTTTTTTTTCTAAAAAAAAATTAAATAAAAAGTGATCAAAAAGTCACACACCCCAGAATGGTATCAATAAAAACTTCAGATCGCCCCGCAAAAAATGAGCCCCCATACGGCTCCGTACACATAAATACCAAAAAGTTATAGGGGTCAAGATATGACAAAAAAAAGGCCAACTTTATAATTATTTTATCACTAATAAAACGCAGGAAAAACTATACATATTAGGTATCGCCGAATTCGTACTGACCAGTAGAATTAAAGTAACTGGTCAGTTTTAATGAACATCGAACTTTGTAAATAAGAAACCTATAGAACTGTAGCGGAATAGCTACAATTTCACCCGATTTGGAATTTTTTTCCCGCTTCCCACTACACCACATGCAATATTAAATGGTGGCTTTGGAAAGTACAACTTGTCCCTCAAAAAACAAGCCCTCATACAGCTATGTGAACAGAAAAATAAAACAGTTATAGCTGTTTGAAGGCAGGGAGCGCAAAACAAAAATGCATAACCGAAAAAACCTCGGGTAGAAGGGGTTAATGAAATGACATCAAATAGTGAGTACAGAAATTATTTCTGGTTTATGATTTCTTTCTAATACTGTGTTATCTAAATTATCCTTTTTAATGATTGCATTTCTTTCTGGCAATGCTACCTGGTTCTGGCCCACGAAATTTATTCCATGTCTAGTGCAGCCCCCAGATGAAAAATGGTTGGGCACCACTGTTGTAGACAATAAAGTGAATCTAGCAGTATTTTTTTAAAAGTGAATTCAGCTGTGTTTTTTTTTTTTCACTTTCCCTGTCAGAGGGTGTGTAAATAATATGAAAATTAATAACTAATTATAGAATAATTTAATGTAAGCTACCTCTAAATAAATGGTCTTTTTGTTATCCACATCTCTGTGTCTGTTGTACCTGGTGATATTATAATTCTGCACCTGCTGTATTTCAGATCAAATAATATTTATTGTATATTAGTTATCCTCATTCTGACCATGTATTTAGTGCCCAAGTAAGGTTAGTTTGCTGACGCTAAAACTGTGAAACCTATCCAACATGTATTCATGCAAGTTGGATGAAAATTAAATGTCAACTGTGACACAGTAGGGCAGATTTACTAATAGTGGCATCTAATAATACAATTCAATACTAGGCAAATGTAGTATTTTAGCACATGAACTTTTATAAATATGGAGTATCATAAATGCAGAATTACACTAAAACTCTCTCTAAAAAATGTGTCCATGCACCAAAATGTTATCAGTGCACCCAAAAAAATAGTGCCCATGTGCCAAAAAACAAAAAAAAGCTGTCTAGTTTAAGCCACTGATATGTTGGTATAGTTTCACTCCATGATCCAAACTTTGGATGCATTTTTGGTAAGCAAAGGTGTATTTAGACAATGACCCTTTTCTGGGAAGCTATGCTTTTTTCCTGTGATGCTACGCCCCCATTACTTGCATGAGGCATAAAATGCTTAGAAAAGAGTGTAAAACAGTTAATCTGATGCAAAGGAGGCACACTGTTGTTTTTGGTGAAAAATGTGCCAAAAAACTGCCATATTTTCTTAAGTAAATCTGCTCAAGAGAATCCTATGTGAGAATTTCCAGAACATGCAAGTTAACCCCTAAGGCCCCTTTCACACGGGCAAGATTTCTACGCGGGTGCAATGCGTGATGCGAATGCATTGCACCCGCACTGAATTCTGACCCATTCATTTCAATGGGGCTTTTCACATGGGCAAATTTTTTCACGCATCAGTTCGCCGTTGCTTGAAAATCGCAGCATGTTCTATATTCTGCGTTTTTCACGCAGCCCTGGCCCCATTGAAGTGAATGGGGCTGTGTGAATAACGCATTGCATCCGCACGCAAGTGCGGATGCAATGCGTGATTCACTGATGGTTGCTAAGAGATGTTGTTTGTAAACATTCAGTTTTTTATCACGCGCGTGAAAAACGCATTAGAACGCTTCGCATCCATGCGGAAAAAACTGAACGAACGTACGCAATCACAGTCAAAACTGACTGCAATTGCGTGCGGATTGGTGCAGATGCGTGCGGATTTTCCGGAACGCATCCGGACTGAATCCGTGACACCCGTGTGAAAGAGGCCTAAGAATGCAGATAATTTGGCCTTCAGGACTTCATTATTTTTACTTAGTCCCATCATAAGCAATCCTGTGATTGCTTTAATAAAACACTGCAATATTCCACCCAGTCAAAGAAATACAAATGTATAGTATATAATAATATATAATTTAATGGCACAAACATATATTAACAGATGTAGCAGAGCTAAACTTGACTCTGATAACACATGACACAGTATTATCTTGGTCATCTCGTGACCAAAGCTATTGAAATTCATTGAAACGTTAGTTATGTTTAGAGATGAGCGAGCATACTCGTCCGAGCTTGGTGCTCGTTCGAGTATTAGGGTACTCGTAAGTGCTCGCTGCTCGGACGAGTATCTCGCCATACTCGAGGAAATGGCAACTTCCGCATCGTGCTTTTTAGGCGCCTATAAACACAGCCAATCACAAGCCAGGAGACTCTGCGGTACACCCAGCATCACGTGGGGCCCTTACATGTCGATAGCAGGAGTTGGCTGGCCTGATCAGGTGACCCTGGAATATACTAGTGACTGGCCGCGGTGCTCGGCTCAGATGCCGTCTGGATGTCGTTAGGGATAGAGCTGCTGCCTTTCAGGGACAGTGTTAGGGCCTGAATTTAGTTCTCTGTTAGGTAGGAATCACCCACAAAGAATCCAACAGCCCTTCTAAGGGCTAGAATATTTTTTTTTTGTCTCCTGGCTGGCTGGCACTAGTAGTGCAGCTATCGCCATATCTAACCCTGTTTTTTTTTTTTATTGTTCTATCTCAGTGATACAAATCCATTGCACACAGCAGTGTGGAACCATTCTGTGTGTCACAGTTCAGCACACTCACTCCAATCCATATATACTGTCCAGGTGACACTTTCTGTACGTCACAGAATACAACCAAGTCATTTGCTACCAATATCATCTACAGTTTGATCCAGAAAACTCTGTGTGCGACATTTGTCTGGGTCGCAGTCTAAATAGCCACCGTTAACAGGGTGTCAGTCAGTTCTACGATAGTTCCTGCACGTCACGTTCCCAAAAAAAAACAAAATTTAAAAAAAAATATAAAAAACAAAATTTAAAAAAAAATTAGTTTTTCAGTTGTTTTAGCTCAGTGGTACAAATCCATTTTACTCAGCTGCGTGTAACCTTTCTGTGTGTAACAGTTCAGCACACTCGCTCCAATCCGTACAATCTGTCCAGGTGACACTTTCTGTACGTCACTTAATTCTACCAGACTGAACAAGTTTGTGGGTTTCAGTACATCAGGCCCGTTTAATTTTTTTTTTTTTATATCATACACTTATATACAAAAAATGTTGAACCCCAGGGCTAAGGGTCGAGGACGAGGGCGTGGGCATTCAATTACTGCAGGGGGCAGAGGCCGTGGTCCTAGGCAGGGTGAGACAGTACCTGCTGATGAGGGAGCTGTGGAACGCCGCAGAGCTACACTCCTTAGCTTCATGTCTCAACTTACAGGGACACGTGGTAGAGGACTGTTGAAACCACAACAGTGCGAACAGCTGATGTCGTGGATTGCGGACAATGCTTCAAGTAATTTGTCCACCAGTCAGTCTTCCACGCAGTCCACCCACGTTACCCAAGGGAGCACTCCTCTGGCTCCTCCACCTCAACCTCCTTCCCCCCAGTCTGCCCCCTTCCAGGAAAATTTGGAATGCGATCCGGCATACTCTCAGGAACTGTTTTCTGGACCCTTCCCAGAGTCACAAACCACTTCTCAGGTTGCTGCTGACCTCGTTCCCGATGCCCAAGTTTTCCAACTGTCGCAGTCTGTGGGTGATGATGATGATGATGACAATGTTGACTTAGTGGAAGAAGTTTGTAAAGAGGTGTCGGACGATGAGGAGACACGGTTGTCAGACAGTGGTGAAGTTGTTGTTAGGGGAGGAATTCCGAGGGGGGAGCAGACTGAGGAATCGGAGGATGACGAGGTGACTGACCCAAGCTGGATTGATATGCCGAGTGAAGACAGTGCTTCTGAGGCGGAGGCGAGTGCTGCACCAGAACAGGTTGTAAGAGGCAGTGGTGTGGCCAGAGGGAGAAGCAGGGCCAGAGCTGGTGCATCAGCAGCAACTGTTTCACGTAGTGAAGCTCCCGTGGCGAGGCCTAGATGTTCGCAAGTCTGGAGGTTCTTTAAAGAAAGTGAGGATGACCGACGGACTGTGGTGTGCAACCTGTGCCACACCAGGATCAGCAGGGGTGCCACCACTACTAGCCTAACCACCACCAGCATGCGCAGGCATATGAGTGCTAAACACCCCACTCAATGGAACCAAGGCCGTTCACCACCTCCTGCGGGTCACACCACTGCTCTTCCCCTGTGTCACTCGCTGCCTCTGCTAGTCAACCCCCTGCGTCACTCGCTGCCTCTGCTAGTCAACCCCCTGCCCAGGACCCCGGCACGAGCGCCTCCCGCCGGAAAACCACACCTTCGCCTCCACGATCCTCCACAGTGTCCACCAACGTGTCCCAGCGCAGCGTTCAGCTGTCTTTACAGCAGACGCTGGAGCGCAAGAGGAAATACAGTTCCACCCACCCACATGCCCAAGCCCTCAACGTCCACATCTCCAAATTGCTTAGCCTGGAGATGCTGCCCTATAGGCTGGTAGAGACCGAGGCCTTTCGAAATCTCATGGCAGTGGCTGCCCCTCGGTATTCCATCCCCAGCCGCCACTATTTTTCCCGATGTGCCGTCCCAGCCCTACACCAGCACGTGTCACAGAACATCATCCGTGCCCTGACCAACGCTGTTTCTGAGAAGGTCCACCTAACCACGGACACGTGGACAAGTGCTGCCGGGCAGGGACACTATATCTCACTGACGGCACATTGGGTTAACTTGGTGGAGGCTGGGACCGAGAATGACCCTGGGGCCGCTCATGTACTGCCCACACCGAGGATTGCGGGGCCTACCTCGGTCATGGTCTCTCAGACGTATTATGCCTCCTCCTCCTCTGACCCCTCCTCCTCCACCGAATTACCAACCGTGGGCACGGCGCCTTCTGCCGTGGGTAAGCGCCAGCAGGCGGTGCTCAAACTGCTGAGCTTAGGTGACAAAAGGCACACCGCCCAAGAGCTGTTACAGGGCATCACGGCGCAGACCGATGTGTGGCTGGCACCGCTGAACCTCAAGCCAGGCATGGTTGTGTGTGACAACGGGCGTAACCTGGTGGCGGCTCTGCAACTCGGCAGACTGACACATGTGCCATGCCTGGCCCACGTGTTCAATCTAATAGTTCAGCGGTTCCTCAAGACATACCCCAATCTGTCTGATTTGCTCACCAAGGTGCGCCGCATCTGTGCGCATTTCCGCAAGTCGACCACAGATGCTGCCACTCTCAGGGCAGCGCAGCGCCGCCTACAACTGCCCGCTCACAGACTGTTGTGCGACGTGCCCACGAGATGGAATTCCACATTAAACATGTTATCCAGAGTTTACCAGCAGCGCAGAGCGATTGTAGACTGCCAGATGTCATCTTCCACCAGAACTGGTAGTCAGGTCTCTCAGATTCCTCAAGTCTACAATGAGGAGTGGACGTGGATGTCTGATATCTGCCAGGTGTTGAGCAACTTTGAGGAGTCAACACAGATGGTCAGCGGCGATGCCGCCATTATCAGCCTCACCATCCCGCTGCTTTGCCTGTTGAAAAACTCACTGCTCAGCATCAAGTCGGATGCTTTGCGCTTGTCACAAGAGACGGTGGAGGAAGATACGTCGCTTGATAGCCAGAGCACCCTCCGGTCTGTTTCTCAGCGCGTATCGGAGGAGGGGGATGAGGATGAGGAGGAAGAGGAGGAGAATGTCGGCGAGACAGTAGAGGGTACCAGTGCTCAGTCCTTAACGCTTGAGCGTGTATGGGCTGAAGAGGAGGACTTGGAGGAGGAGGAATGGAGAGTCAGGCCAGTGAGGAGAGGGAATTCTTGCGTGTTGGGACTCTGGCACACATGGCAGACTTCATGTTAGGACTGCCTATCCCGTGACCCTCGCGTTAGAAGAATTTTTTCAAACACCGATTACTGGGTGTTCACTCTCCTGGACCCACGGTACAAGCAGAACCTTTCCACTCTCATCCCTGCAGAGGAAAGGAGTATGAGAGTGAATAGATATCAACAGGTCCTGGTGCACAAGCTGAAACAATTCTTCCCATCTGACGCCGCTAGCGGCAGAGGGCATGGTCCTGTGGGCCAAGTAGCGGGGGAGAGGAGGCGAGCAGGCAGCTTGTCCAGCACTGGCAGGGGAACGCTCTCCAAGGCCTTTGCCAGTTTTATGTCACCCCAGCAAGACACTGTCACCTGTCCCCAGTCTAGGCAGAGTAGGGGGGAGCTGTACAGAAAGATGGTGAGGGATTACCTAGCTGACCATACCAACGTCCGTAGTGATCACTCTGCTCCATACAACTACTGGGTTTCAAAGCTGGACACGTGGCCTGAACTGGCGCTGTACGCCTTGGAGGTGCTGGCCTGCCCTGCGCTAGCGTGCTGTCAGAGCGGGTATTCAGTGCAGCTGGTGGCGTCATCACCGATAAGCGTACACGCCTGTCAACTGACAGCACTGACAGGCTGACGCTTATTAAAAAGCAGCTAAAGATTTAAATAACTTATGTATCCGATTCCTCTTCTCTACTCCTCCTCCTCCTCCTACATATCGTCTTTGCCTAACGCTGACCCAAAAAACGCCATTTTTTAGAGGTCCAACTGGCACTCTTTTAGCACAATTTTTCAGGAGGGCCCCCTACAGGCCCTCTATTCTCTCCAGAGGGCCCCCTACAATTTTTCCAGAGGTCCACTCCCCTCCAAAACATTTTTCCGGAGGGTTCTTTCCGGATTCCACCTACAGGCCTCTCTCCAAAAATTTTTCCGGAGTCCACCTACAGGCCCTCTTCCAAACAATTTTTCCGGAGTCCACCTACAGGCCCTCTGTCCAGCAATTTTTCTGAGTTCCACCTACAGGCCCTCTCTCCAAACAATTTTTCTGCAGGTCCACCTACAGGCCCTCTCTCCAATTCCAGTTTCCAGTTTTATTTGCGCAAACTGCATAATTTTTATTTTTGGGATAGGTTTGAAAAATAATATTACCTGCGTATCTATATGCCAACATTGGATACGGTAGCAAGTAGAAGACCAAAACCATGCTGCCCACAGGGTTCCGCAAATTCCTGGTCCACAATGTCAGGAGCTTGAGGTTTCTGGTTGATGAGCAACAATCCTTCTGTGCTGAATCGCCACAACGTCTCCATCTAAGAACCTAAAGACCATTGTGGAGAGAGGCGGCACAGCTCGCCATCAAAGTGACGAACCCCAACGCCAGACTGCTCAGAGAAGATAACGAATAAATATTCTGTGGTTATTTTTGCTAAATAAAAGTTAAATAAACCCCCCAAAATTCATCTGTTCCTGTGCCTGATCCACCCAAGTTGAATCTGTCCCATCATGAGAAATTCCCCCAGGAGTCCCCACTGTAACTTGCTTCCCATACAACTACCTCACCCCCGACACCTGTGTCTCGCCATTGTCGCCACCTCCTCAGACAAACTGGTAAATCCACACTGTCAGCACACGGAAACAGCAAAAGGCTTGCGATTGGGCAAGAATGTTCTGGGCTAGCACATCAGGAAGGTGACTATTGGGGTTCCAGGGAGACGTGACCACATGCAATATCCATTAAAAGTCATGCCACACTTTGATCATCTAAATTACCATTGTACGTTGATGCTAAATTTTTAAGTTGGTCCTCGTCGTCATTCTAACTCCCGGCTTTGTCACACCACACACGCTAGCCCAGGGCACTCCCTGGCTCTTCCAGCTCAACCTCCTTCCCCCCATCCTGCCCCC